>CM051039.1:13690726-13785726 GCA_027627225.1 Congeria kusceri
ACCAAACTTTTGAATATAAACTTTAAACAGAAAATCTAAGTGAAAATGGGGCATAACTCTGTCAAAATACAAAACATATTTATGGGTAATATGGTCCCTGGTACTAGAGTTGATGATAAAGGTAAGTTCAAAGTTTCAAGTGAATAACTTATGTAGTTTTGAAGTTACAAAACTTTTGAATATAAACTTTAAACAGAAATTCTAAGTGAAAAAGAGACATAACTCTATCAAAATACAAAATAGAGTTATAAGGAATGTTCACCCTGATACTGGAGTTGATGACGAAGGTATATTCTAAGTTTCAAGTGAATAGCTTTTGTAGTATTGAAGTTACAAAACTTTTGAATATGTACTTGAACCAGAAAATCTATGTGAAAAAGGAGCATAACTCTGTCAAATACAAAACAGAGTTATGGGGAATGTTGCCCTTGATACTGGAGTTGATGACAAAGGTTAGTTCCAAGTTTCATGTGAATAACTTATGTAGTTTTGAAGTTACCAAGCTTTTGAATAGAAACTTTAAACAGAAAATCTAAATAAAAAGGGGGCATAACTCTGTCAAAATACAAAACATTGTAATGGTTAATGTTGCCCCTGGTACTAGAGTTGATGATAAAGTTTAGTTCCAAGTTTCAAGTGAATAACGTATGTAGTTTTGAAGTTACTAAACTTGTGAATATAAACTTTAAACAGAAAATCTATGTGAAAAGGGGACATAACTCTTCAAACAACAAAATATAGTTATGGCGAATGTTCGCCTTGATACTGGAGTTGATGACACAGGTATATTCCAAGTTTAAAGTGAATAGCTTTTGTAGCACTGAAGTTACAAAACTTTTGAATATTATCTTTAATCAAAAAATCTAAGTGAAAAAGGGGCATAACTCTGTCAAAATACAAAACGTAGTTATGGGTAATGTTGCCCTTGATACTAGAGTTGATGACAAA
Source organism: Congeria kusceri (assembly GCA_027627225.1). Lineage (NCBI taxonomy): Eukaryota > Metazoa > Mollusca > Bivalvia > Myida > Dreissenidae > Congeria > Congeria kusceri. The sequence goes on from CM051039.1 coordinate 13,691,675, forward strand.
GGTTAGTTCCAAGTTTCAAGTGAATAACTTATGTAGTTTTCAAGTTGCCAAACTTTTGAATATAAACTTTAAACAGAAAATCTAAGTGAAAAGGGGGCATAACTCTGTCAAAATACAAAACATAGTAATGGTTAATGTTGCCCCTGGTACTATATTTGATGATAACGTTTAGTTCCAAGTTTTAAGTGAATAACGTATGTAGTTTTGAAGTTACCAAACTTGTGAATATAAACTTTAAACAGAAAATCTACGTGAAAAGGGGACATAACTCTATCAAAATACAAAATATAGTTATGGGGAATGTTCACCTTGATGCTGGAGTTGATGACAAAGGTATATTCCAAGTTTAAAGTGAATAGCTTTTGTAGCATTGAAGTTAACAACTTTTGAATATTACTTTAACCAGAAAATATATGTGAAAATGTGGCTTAACTCTGTCAAATAAAAACAGAGTTACGGGGAATGTTGCCCTTGATACTGGAGTTGATGACAAAGGTTAGTTGCAAGTTTCAAGTGAATAACTTATGTAGTTAGGAAGTTACAAAACTTTTGAACATAAACTTTAAACAGAAATTCTAAGTGAAAAAGGGGCATTAATGTCAAAATACAAAACAGAGGTATGGGGAATGTTGCCCCTGACACTAAAGTTCATGACAAAGGTTAGTTCCAAGTTTCAAGTGAATAACTTATGTAGTTTTGAAGTGACCAAAGTTTGGAATATAAACTATAACCAGAAAATCTACGTGAAAAAGGGGCATAACTCTGTCAAAATACAAAACAGAGTTAAACGGAATGTTGCCCTTGATTCTGGAGTTGATGACAAAGGTTAGTTCCAAGTTTCATGTGAATAACTTATGTAGTTATGAAGTCACAAAACTTTTGAATATAAACTTTAACCCGAAATTCTAAGTGTAAAAAGGGCATTAATCTGTCAGAATACAAAACAAAGTTATGGGGAATGTCACCCCTGACACTGGAGTTGATGACAAAGGTTAGTTCCAAGTTTCAAGGGAATAACTTATGTAGTTTTAAAGTTACAAAACTTTTGAATATAAACTTTAAACAGAAAATCTATGTAAAAAAGGGGCATAACTCTGTCAAAATACACAACAGGGTTATACGGAATGTTGCCCTTGATACTGGAGTTGATGACAAGTGCTAGTTACAAGTTTCAAGTGAATAACCTATGTAGTTTTGAAGTTACAAAACTGTTGAATATAAATTTTAACCAGAAAATCTATATGAAAAAGGGGCATAACTCTATCAAAATACAAAACAGAGTTATACGGAATGTTGCCCTTGATACTGGAGTTGATGATAAGGGTTAGTTACAAGTTTTAAGTGAATAACCTATGTAGTTTTGAAGTTACAAAACTGTTGAATATATTTTAACCAGAAAATCTATGTGAAAAGGGGCACAACTCTGTCAAAATACAAAACAGAGTTATGGACAATGTTGCTTCTGACACTGGAGTTGATGACAAAGGTATATTGCCAGTTTCAAGTGAATAACTGATATAGTTTTAAAGTTACAAGACTTTTGAATAAAAACTTTAACCACATTTAGACGTGGATACGTACGCCGACGCCGACGCCGGGGGTAGTAGGAAAGCTCATCTGTTTTTCGAATAGTCGAACTAAAAAGCAATGTTCTTTCGCTTGTATTAGACGGCTAAGCAATGCAGAGTTCAGTTGAAAGCTCAAAAGGCATTGCGACATTGCTTAAACATTTTTTTCTAATAAAATACATTTTAAATACAATCTATGTGGCATGACTTGCATCTAATGAACATGCATTTCATGGTAATTTTAACAGTGCAAGACATTAAATAGATTGGTATAACACTAACAATTTTATTATTAATTTAAGTATATAACGAACAAGAATCCAGTTATATTCCAGACTAAGCAACTGTTAATTTCATCGTTAGTTGTCTAACAATTTCTACAAGTTTAAAATAAGAACACGTCAAAAACAAAAACTCTTAAAGAAAAGTACATGTAATAATTTTTTTTAATTTTTGTTAATAGTATTTTTTTTTAGGTAAGTAAAGTATAGACAATCAATTGGTTTGATTACGTGGCCAGTCTGATATATGATTCGGTAGTTGGAAACGGCGTGTTTTCTTTTCGATAAATAAACTCTATATGCCTATAAAACTCGTGGCATAAACTAAACTAGACTGTTGCAATATCTTGCCGTTGTGTAACATTCGTTTATTTGGACTTCATTGCATTTTCCTTCTCTTTGCATTACGTGTGTTTATTACCTTTTTTAGGTATACAGTACAGCTCGTAGACATTTGTCAAATCCCGCGTTGCCACGGCGGACAAACGCGCTGTAACGCGGACAATCGTGGCGATGGATTTTTAGAGCGCGGTCAAATCGCGGTGATACATCATGGTCCCAGAAAACGCCGTGGACACAGACTCCATAAGAAATCCCCGCGGACCGCGGTGGACGTTCGCGGCGGGCCGCGGCGGGCCGCGGTGGGCCGCGGCGATTTATTGTCTACATCCAAGTACAGCTACATTGTACATGTATATGGAAATATATAAGCATAACTCAAAAAATCAATTAAAAAGCACATGCAAGCATACTTTACACACTATAAACATCTGTGAAAATAATATGAATTTATATTAACGACGTTGCTGTGTAAGCATCTTACCTTTGTCAGCTTAACAAATATATTCCATCTTATTTAATCCACCAATAATGGCACCGTGCACTATAAATTTGCGATATCAGAATACTGAACATTAACATAAATCACCACATACAATTTAGTAACGTTTCATGAACTAAACGAGTCATGCAGTGAACGGGAATCGGCGACAGTTCAAAGGTCTTTGATGCCGTACCTAAGCGTCTATTAGGGGCTTCAAATTCATAATCAGGGAGTTTAAATGGTGACCCTGTCGTGCCCACTTAAAATGTACATGAATATCTCTCACAAAACCACATACGTCGAAAAACATATTGTTGTTTAATTTTAAACAAACTGTTTCAAATATTACTTCTATACAGGGTATTTACATCAGTATTAACATCTGCTACTGTTTAAAAATAATTATAACGTGCTGTTGTTTTTGTGTTGTTGTTGATTCTTGCAAGATACGACATGTGTATTTGATAAAATTCCTATTAACTTAAAATATACATTGTAATTTTGCTAATATTAACTTGTTAAATTGCATGAATAATTTTGCGATAGCATGTATTACTCATTTGTTTTGTTCGAATACATTGTTATTGTCGCTGCTTTTTAATTACGTTATTATTTACACATTATATATATTTATAGATAGGATGTGCGAACACTATCGGCTTGGCTCGGTAATCTTAACAATTGTTCTATTCGCAATTAAGATGACGTGTGTAATCATTTTAGGTGCAAACTGTGACCACATACGGCTGGGGACGGCAAATTGTGACCACATACGGCTGGGGACAGCAAACTGTGACCACATACGGCTGGGGACAGCAAACTGTGACCACATACGGCTGGGGTCGGCAAACTGTGACCACATACGGCTGGGGACAGCAAACTGTGACCACATACGGCTGGGGACGGCATACTGTGACCACATACGGCTGGGGACGGCAAACTGTGACCACATACGGCTGGGGACGGCAAACTGTGACCACATACGGCTGGGGACAGCAAACTGTGACCACATACGGCTGGGGACGGCAAACTGTGACCACATACGGCTGGGGACGGCAAACTGTTAGCTTTGATTAAAATGTGTGACCACCTGTACCAATATAAAAAGCTTACTGGCAGTGATTCTTCACTATTAGTATAGATCAAACTCAGTGTTTATCCTTTATTTTTTCCCCTGTTGCAAAGTACGCTATACCTATTTAGTGCTATTGCCCTAATATCCAATATATTTACAAAAAGACTAGTCATTTTTGCATTCACATATGGTTTTACATTTGAACTATTTATTATAATAAGGGAGGTAACTCCTGTTGACAAATAAAAGGTCATTGCAGAATTGCCCCCCTTTAAACTGTATATACCCTGGTAGTTGTCTCTTTATACAAGAACAGTGTGCTTTCATGTGTCATGTAAGCTATTGTACTAGATTTACAAGTATTCCTATTTTTAAGCATATATTTTTATTTTTAGCACCGCACCCACACTGCAAAGTTTTATATATGTATTGCCAAATATAAGCAAAGTATTTCTGTTAAGCAGTGTGCTCGGGCAATGGTTTTTAACCGAAGTCCGGAGGGTAAACAACTCCAATTGATTGATTGATTCTTCACTATGGTTAAATTTTTATAACATACCTGTTTAGATAATTAAAATAACCTTAAGCCACTATTTAAGGCATTGTTCCAGATACCTATGTCTAAAGACTCCAACAAACTCTATGAATTTTCAATAGATTCATAGGGTTTAATAATTTGATGAAGAACCCTGCATACACTACCCCTATGCAGGCCACTTATTAAGTTATTTATTCCTTTAGGTAGCAAACAATCATTATAAATAATAGAAATACTTTAAAAAATTAATATTTCCATGTAAAAGTGCATTTTATATGAATTTTTGGTGAACCACACCCATTTCTATAGTAAATAACACATTATACATGTGCTGTGACCTTCAGAAACATGCCTATTTCTGATTGGTCATCAGTCACTAACACCCAATTGAAGTTGGTTTATCCGTTTTTGGTAAATGTGTCGTATATTTCGACTTTAAACTGCTATTTCCATCGTCTAGCATATTCCTAGTACCTTGAATCCTCCAAACTTAATTATTTTAGGTATATACTACCTAATACGCTATATTATAATAATTATTAAAGCCCAAACTTGGACACTTTTTGTAAAAAGTCACCGCGTGACCGGTTTTCAATTCTCAATGACTTTACCACATAAAGTTAACATCCAATCATTCTCCAAACCCATTCATGTTTTAATATGCTATAGTATGACCCCTGTGGCATATGATAATTACAATTCGAAGTAAAAAAGTTATCTAATAACTTTTATTTTAACACACAAAATCATTAAAGTTTTGATAAACGTTAACACGATAGCAATACCTTGACTGTGACGTCACGCGCACACCCCCAATTTCGATTGGCCGACCGATTTTCCCCTGCCTCTCGAAATAGGTAAATCCGTTTTTAACGTTAACGACCCCAAGGGAAAAGGCTCAATTTTTGGTAATGCATTTCAAATCTGTCTCCAGTGATTCAAATCTCCCTCAAGAAACTTTGGACTATCAAAAGCGATTTGAATCGGAGAATAAAAACATTTTAAACGAGCCTGGGGACAATAACACGCCTCTTAATTTACCTTTTACAATGATTGAGTTAACTAATGCAATTAATAGTAGGAGCAACTCTGCCACGGGCCCAGATAGAATATCAAATATGATGTTCAAGAATATGCCGGCCATAACTCTTAGAATCTGGCTTGATCTATTCAATCAAGTATACAAATCAGGGACGGTTCCCCCCCCCCCCCCGAATGGAAGCAGGCCACAGTGATTAATATTCTAAAACCTGGTAAGGACAAAAGTGATCCAAAATCATATTGTCCAATAAGTTTCACCTCTCATTCAGGCAAATTATTGGAAATAATGGTAAAAAACAGATTAGAGAACTTATTGGAAACAAAAAATATTCTGAACCCCTTCCAGTCTGGCTTCCGGAAAGGGCGTTCAACTTTTGATCAGCAAGACTACAACACGATATCCTTTCTGCTAAAAATCAAGGCCAAACAGTATTAGCTATATTTATAATTACAATTACAATGTCAAAAATATGTCAAATCATGTTAGAATCGAAACAAATTTCGCATAATCGTTGTTTATCGACCAACAGATAACGCACTCTTGGCTGAATTTTTCTACGCATCAAAACTCCAAATCGCTGTTTATTTTCCGATAAACAACGATAAATAGAAAATAATGTCTTAACTGAACAGTTTTCGTATAATTTGGTAATCGAAACAGTGTTCCCTTTGGAAGATATGCGTTACCACAAACCTTATATAAAGATGTTCACGGGCATTTTTTTTTAATGCAAGCCTCCTGTCCGCAAATATTCAACAGATATAATGGTATATGTTTTGTCAATATTTTAGTAATAAGTTCTCCCCACTGGTGGATGTGCTTGATCAAAGAGTTTGGGTACATATGCAAAATGAAACTTTTATTCTGAAACAGTATGACATCATATTTTTGACGGGTGTCCAGAAATTGGTGTCTATGCAGTGACCGTAAAACAATTGTTTGACTAAATCTTGTTGCAGAAGGTAGTCCATCTTTCAAATTTTCATTATTATGAAAATTGTGTTTAAATACAAACTGTCTAAAGAAAAGTTATTTCTTTTCATTACACGATGTTTAAAATAAATATGTTGCAGTTTTCTTGTTCAAGCTTTTGTTTTAGTGTTTTTTTTAGGCAATACGTTAAATAACCGTTCATTTCAGTTGGGTTTAGCTTTTTATTAACAAGACTTTCTATGCAAACATGGCTTAAAATCTGTGCAAAATGTTTAAACCTTGATAGTCTTCCAATGCAGAATTTGAGACAGGCATGCATCTGCATGCGTACTTTTTTTTCCAAAGTGTTACCATTACTAAGTATGACATACATGTATCAATTTTTGCATTTAACTCCTCAACCGTATGAATAAATAAATATTTACACTTCTAAAAAAAAACATTGTTCCAAAATAAACACTGCCTTCTAAAACAAATACTATATATATATTTCAGTGCTCTCACTTTCCGTGCCGTAACTATATAAAATGGTTAGGAATAGTTAAGTAACAACATTGATTGAGTATTAAATATGTAATATCTTCATATTGTAATCTGAGTGTGACAGTCTATTATGTACTTTATGCTGCATTTTCCTATGACAGTAATAAATACTAATAGCTTCTATTGTATACGAAAACATGTGTAGGATTTAGTTATTAATAAAGTAACGACACTCGTTGGCACATGTTACACATTGATATAACGAAAATGATGCATATTTTATTGATTTTTTTTGGCAATATGACAATAGACAAGACAAGACAATAGTTTTATTCAAGATTAGTACAAAGTACATGATCTAGAAAAAAAAAACGAACATATATACATTCTATACGCGGTCAATGCATTCGGAATTTGTTCTAAAAATCGTGAAATATATGCAAATTCAAAACGAAACGAATTAATTGCAATATAACATAACATAAGTTGCAAACGTATGGAGAGTGATGTACATGTATATTATACATGAATAGATTGTCTAATTTCTAATGCATATTTAATATATTTGGCAACACTTTTAACAACATCAGAGTTAACTGATCCCATTAATGAATTGAACTTATACACAGATGGTCTATCGTAAAATCGTTTATCAAGAAATCATCGCCTTACTGTTGAGTAACATGGACAAATGCATATAAAATGGTACACATCTTCTAAATCGCGCCTTCCACAGTAGAGACAGTGCCTTTGATTTCTTGGTATATTATTTGAGCCATAGCGGCCTGTATGAATTCTTAACGAATGAGCACACATTCTAAAACGTGTAAAAAATTTCCCGAGACTAGCAGGCAATATACGCATCTAAATAATGGGTACTGCATAACGTTTGCACTTTTTATTTTTAAAAGATACTATAACATAAAAATTATATGTACGGGTATTGGCGATAAAGTATTACTATTCGAAATCAATAGCGTCACAGAGTTATATAGCAGCGATACTCTTTGGTATAACAATATTTGCTTAATAATTGAAGGCTTGCGAAATGTGCCATCTGAAGTTGTTGCTATCTATCACAATGGTTTGGGGTCAAAAAGGCCTAAAACCAGAAAGGTCCTGTACCAAAAAGGCCTAAAACCAGAAAGGTCCTGTACCAAAAAGGCCTAAAACCAGAAAGGTCCTGTACCAAAAGGCCTAAAACCAGAAAGGTCCTGTACCAAAAAGGCCTAAAACCAGAAAGGCCCGGTAATACACAAAGCTTACCTATCCAGCTAACATGTCAGGATATTATACTGGGTATTACAAATTCAAAAATGAACAGTTTAAATAGTATATGCCTAGAAATTAAACGATAAATTATTAATTGCCATAGAAAAAACAGAATTCCTTCTAACTTTGGACTAGTTTATAGCTACAAACACTCATTTGAAATTTAAAAAAAATACAACAAAAACAGATGAAGAATTAAGAGATTGGTCACAAGTCAGCATGTTCGTAGACATTGTTTAGTGAAATTAAATAGACAAGGATTAATACACCTAGTAATAATTATTTTGTATACCATAACATTACGTTGGTAGTCTCTGCAATATCATAATAACATTTATACTCAATGCAATTCAGTGTCTTTAGCATATATTTTTTTAATGTGCAGTGTTTTTTACAACATATTTCAATTTAATACATATAAATGTATTAATACCGCTGTATGTGTACACATTTTGTTATGTAATAGTTAGTATGTACATGTATGTCATAGCATTAGTTTTGTAGTCTTCACAATGTCATAATTACATATATACTCAATGCAACACAGTGTCCTCGTCAAAATGTTTGTTTTACGTACAACGTTTTATAGACATGCAGTATTTTTCATGACATATCATTTAATTTTGTACATGCAAATGTATTAATACTTTGTATTAGTATAATATAATGGTTGATGTATTAATGTATGCATGTATGTAAAGCTACTACGAGAAAATAAACTGTTGGAAAAAAAAAAACAACAGTTTCTGTACCAAAAAGGCCCTGAAAGGCCCGCTAAAGAAAAGCCCGGTCCGTAAAGGCCACGTTTGTTTATATAAATAAGGTGTAATGGAATAATAGTGTATTTAATAAAGAAACATATAAGAAAAAGTCAAAAGGCCCAGTTTGTATATATTAATAAAGGAGAAGGGACTGTAATTGTATTTAATACAAAATACATAAAACAATCAAAATATATTATACAAATATAGTCTAGTGTACGCGCGTTTGTTCTTTATGTACTGATATACTTTTTAATCTTAATTTTAATTAAACACTTTTTTAAGTTAGAAAAATAGATTGCACATCGATGAAAAAAAGGTCTAGCATTGCTGAAACATAATATGTTTGCCATTATAGAACTATATTCAACGACTGGTTTATTTGTATGTATAACATTATTTTGTAATCATATGTAAAAAACGATGATGTCTGCGTAAAAAGCATATATTTTCCGTCAAATTTCCAAAAGGTGCTATTATTCTGGTGTATCTTGTAGGGATGGGACCAAATACTTGAATATTCGAATATTAAGCGAATTGTTAGATTACAAAACGAATATAAGTATTTAATTTTGCAATAAATCATTCAAAATGATTTTTTAGACAGTTTGCAAATTATGTCTTGCACACGTTGATTGGGTGGTGTTGTCCAATACATGTCATTCAAGCCCATTTATCAAGATATTTGGCAAGGGTCACCACTTTTATTGGGGATTAACCCGATTAACCGTTGCAGGAGACGCGCATATTGCTTGCCTTACAATAAATAAAAATTGCTCTCTGGATAGCCAATCAAAATAAGTTTGTTATCAACTAATAACATTTGTAAATGAAATCTATCTACATCGGTTCAATCTGCGCAAATGGCTTGTCTAACAAATAGTAAAATTGCTCCCTGGATTGTCAATATAAGTAAGTTTTTTATCAACTTTTAACATTTGTGAATGAAATCTAGCAAGACCTGTTCAATCTTAATATACGTCAACATTATTTTTCATTATTTCCACACAAACTGTCGGTTATCACCGTCACAAGTGTGGAACTAGTTCATGTGGTAGATAAGACTCAAATTGATTATATGCGATTAAAACTTTGTATTCAGATGAACATCATATTTATTATTTTTTGCATAAAGCGATTTTCTACGATATTTTACTATATTTTACAACTTCAATATGGCATTACCACTATGCGTACTATCTTGTGGAAAAAAGTACATGTATCTAAAAGAAACGGCTTCTCACGAATTACGTATTTATTTAATTTGCAAGATCCTTTTTCACAAGTGAACAAAGTTGTGAAAAATACTTTCGTATCCACACCTAACTTTATTTATCTAAAACCGTTAAAAGCCAGAAAAACAAATAATAAAAAATAACCTTCTTAATTCTAGGTCTTTCACAACTACTTCTTTGTAATGAAACATGTTCTAGCTTCTAAATTTCTTTTTTGTAGTTAAATTGTACTTCATATAAACCAGATTTTGCTTCAAATAGTATATCTTTCAGCTTCAGATGCAATAACTGGTACCCTATTAAAGTATTCCTTTTCGGATAGGGCCTTCTGGTGTTGGGCCTTTCTGACCCTACACCATTAAAATACATAATATTATCGACGTACATGTTGTTATCGCTGTTGTAGAAATATTTCATCGTTATTTTGTTATTGTATGAGTAGTAGTTGTTGTAGTAGTAATAGTTGTAGTAGTAGCAGTAGTAGTAATAGTAGTAGTAGAAATAGTAGTTGTAGCAGTAGTAGTAGTAGTAGTAGAAGAAGACGTATTAGTAGCAGTAGTAGTAGTATTAGTAGTAGTAGTAGCAGCAGTAGTAGTAGTAGTAGTAGTAGTAGTAGTAGTAGTAGTAGTAGTAGTAACGTGGACCCCAACAATCTCCATTTGGTGCGTTATAACTTTAGTCGATTGTATTGTAAATTTTGCAATAAACCGAACTCTATTGCTGACATATTGTCTGTTCTTCACACTTTGTCTATTGTTCATAATTTGTCTATTGCTCACACTGCGTCTATTGTTCTCACTTTGTCTATTGTTCACACTTTGTCGATTTTTTCGTATTGATCCTCATGCCTTTCTTTAATCAGCAATGTTTGCCTTTTATATTCACTGTACATTTTGTCAATATATGAAATGACATGTTCTCACTCACTGCGTCATACAATATACTGTTAATATATATACGAAATGATACTATTAGCACATCCATATACATAATGAAAGCAATGAAAATATATGCGCAATATATCCTATACCTTATAATTTATAGGTGTGACTAATAATGATGCGAATCATTTTATAGAGCTGTCACGCCCGCACTGTGAATACTAACAATGTTTATAATAACATAATGAGCTCGGGGAATGGTTTTAAACCGAAGCCAAAGGATAAACAAGCAATTCGTTCATTCACTCGCTGTGTATTGTGTAAACTCCGTATATTATTCTGTACGAATAGGCAATTCTCTATTTTGAATATGCTAATAAATCTTTGACTTTGCATCTGAAGTTGTTGACGCTTTTAAATAGTTTGGTAGTGTTATCTCAATAAAGACATTTGTTGAATTAACTTACAATTGTACTATTCAAACTGAAAGATGCTGCATACTATCTCAATTTAAATCAAAGCGAAAAGTTTTGATACATGTAATATTAAAACTGAAAGATGCTGAACAATATTATAAAGTTAATTAATAACATTGTCATTAATTAGCTGATTCATATTGGCCTTGCTATTGGGCTTCAGACAGCCGTATTGGACTTCGACCTACGGCCTCAGGCAAATACGACTGTCTTCAGCCCAATAAAATGGCCAATATGAATTCAACTAATTAATGACATTATAGTACTTGTTCTATAATTTTTTTGTGTTAATATTGTCAACGTGTTTTAGCAGTAACCATCAAAGATGCCAGTCATTATCAGCGGAAAGAGTGACGAGTCACGTAAGGCAACACAAAACAAAATCTGTTTAGTTTATATGCTTTTTAAAGTCTCATCCGTATTGGTTAGCGACCAATTTTTCGCCCGTACCAATTATTCCACTTATTTGCCCGTACCATTTATTCGCCCACTGCTGAAAACCAGTAAAAACAAATACTATTAACAATACTGGAGTCGATTTACTTTGTTGTTTTGTTAAACTTTTAGCCTGTTATTGCAGGAATCCGCAAGTATTCCGTATTACAATATCCATATAAACAAACACTGCACTACCTTGTTGAAAGCACGCGGGGGATGACGTCATCACTCAAGCGCTCATTTGTTTTAGGCACTGGAAGTGGGTCTTTTTTCCGTAAGGCTTTTTACTTTCAGCCGATTGTTTTGTTAGTGAACCATAAATGACTCTAGATTTGTAAACAAGACCTTCCAGTTTTGACTGAATATATCTGAATTATTAAAAGTGTAAAAATAAAATGACACTTGTACAAACACTTCGGTACCCCTGTTCGGGACTCAGTTGTTGATATTTATATTTTGTAAGGGTGGATATAGATCAGCCTATTCCTTAAAACTGAAATGTAAACACGAATAGTGTGTATTATAATGGAGAATCATCGTTGGAATAGAAAAATAAGCTGTTTGTAAAACAATATATTTTGTTGTGTATCAAGAAAATTGTACACTGCCTCAGTGTTGTGACGTGTTCAGGTGTGTTACAAAGTGATTGTGTACATCTGAACATGAAATTATATCACAACAGCTTTTCTACAATGAAAAAAATTACGAAAAATATTTTAAAACTCGGTTTTGAAAAAACACGTGTTTTGAAGGAGGGCGAATAATTGGTACAGTTGTAAATAATTATGCATTCAAATATAGGTGTTTTTCGCGCGTGATATAATTCGATTTGTGTGAATGGATTTTGAAAAAAAATGTTGTTGGTTATTGTCTTAGGTGACTTATATTGCTTGCGCCAAGTTTCATTACAAACCGTTTAGTAAGACGCGTGTAAGACGCAAAAAATCTCCAAACATGGTTCGGTAACCAGTATGTACGAATACACATATGTACAGATTTACAAACAGATAAAAGATACATGTGGCCATTCTATGCAGAATGACAAGAGACTATAAAATATATATTTCATAACAACAGTACGAATGCACTTTTTTAAAAGAATGGTGAATACTATACATGAATACTATACATGACTATACATATAGGTCGGTTCATTTTTCCCAGGTGCGGGACAACACTAAATACGATAAAACGACTACTCCTGTAAAAAGGTAATCTGACTGTATACTATTTAGCATGATGCTCAATGAACGAGCATCATGCTCGTGGGATCGAGCTCAATAAACAAGCATGATGCTCGACTTTAAGAGCATGATGCTCGTCAATAAACGAGCATGATGCTCGATTTGAGGAGCATGATGCTCGTTCATTGAGCATGATGCTCGATAGTACTAGGCCGTACGAAGAGGGTCTGTATTGCCTAACCCAGCATGATGCTCCGAAAACTAGCGTCACGCTCGAATTGACGAGCATGGTGCTTGATCTTATGAGCATGATGCTCGACCTAAAAAGCAGGATGCTCGTTTACTGAGCATCATGTTCGTTCACTGAGCATGATGCTCGATCTTACTAGCATGATGCTCGTTTCTTTGAGCATGATGCTGTCTAAGATATTAAGATATTAAATACCATAATCATACTCCATATGATAAACTACTTTTATTATAATATTATTTTTATAAGCTTTTTTCGGAACTATATTTTACCTCTTTACCGTCGCGTATGTGTAGAAAAAGGCAAAAGCTTGTGAACCGTCTTATCATTCAAGGTCTAAGTCTGTGACGTAACCGCTATTTATAGAATGCTGAAACAAGTGATCGTGCATGAATCCGTTTTCGATATTCAAACACTTCAGCCATCGTTGTAAATAGGTTTCACTTCAATTATATATTCACACCTAGTTGCGTTCTAACTTAACAAAACAATACTCCAGACTTTTCCTCTTACTAAACTTCCCATTTTCGGTGGTAAGTGAAACCATTGAATACTGTGTACAGTTTAAAGTTTCGAGCCATATATTTACCAGTAAAAGGTTAACAACTCACTTCAATAAGGCACATGATGGCAATTTATTTATTGTTAAGGCCAGGGACTTTTTTATTGTTTAGTTTCTCAGACATTTTTTTTTAATGTGTCCATTTGAACGACGGAAATAAAAAATAAGTCTATTGTAAACTCATATTTGTCGCTATACACATGACAGCATTTATAATAATTTAATGCAACGTTTGTTATATAAACATGCATATCAAATCAACATGATCTACGTTGAGTTCATATATTTTTCAATGTGTTTTTACATTTGAACATTTTTTCAATATGCAAAGAGTATCAAGTTAAACATAATTCATCATGTTCATTTATATATTTCATTTACCGTATAATATGTAAAAAATGTAAATCACAGTATGTTGGATAAACTCATCAAAAATTTAGTGTTAGAATGAATAGCCATACATTTGATATCAAGTATTTTTCAATGTGTTTTTACATTTGAACATTTTTAAATATGCAAAGAGTATCAAGTTAAACATAATTCATCATGTTCATTTATATATGTCATTTACCGTATAATATGTAAAAAAAATGTAAATCACAGTATGTTGGATAAACTCATCAAAAATTTAGTGTTAGAATGAATAACCATAAATTTGATATCAAGTATTTTTCAATGTGTTTTTACATTTGAACATTTTTAAATATGCAAAGAGTATCAAGTTAAACATAATTCATCATGTTCATTTATATATGTCATTTACCGTATAATATGTAAAAAATGTAAATCACAGTACGTTGGATAAACTCATCAAAAATTTAGTGTTAGAATGAATAGCCATAAATTTGATATCAATCATTATCCAGAATCAATTACTTCTGTATCGAAACATTTCAATTCCATTGATAACCTTTTATTTATGGCGATTAATAACAATTGGCGGCGACTTTTCCAAGAAACAGAGCGGATGTAAAAACTTAGAAACATCATGCCTAATGGTATGAACAAAAAATTACTATTCTAAATAGTTGTATTGTCTCAGGCGTATATATATATATAGTTTACACGTATGGTGTATTTTCTGTGGATCCTATATAATGTAACACGTTCGCCAAATTATGTTTTATGTATTATGACGTCATGACGTCCTTATAACATCTTTGTCATAGCATGTGACCTGAAAAATGCTTTTCAGCCAAAACGTCGTGATTAAATTAATTAGCTATGTTAGACGTTTGACTTCTTCATTAAATATATATTAAATATGCATAAGGAATACGGAATTAGTGGCAATGAATGATCGTTATCAGTTATTTTGGCTTATTATTTTTACAATACTGTTTGTGTTCCTTTTTGTGTTTTCCAAAACAAAACAAAAATTGGGTCGGCGAATTCGAGAAACTAAAATTCGTGCTGTAAAGTGTAAACTACAAAATAATGTATGTGTCGTCTTGAACATGTGTGGTGACAGTGAAACTGTTCAGAGCAAATAATTTGTTTCAAAAGGTTTCCTACAATGTTGATCAAACGCGTCAAATATTTTAAAGTGAAATATTTTAAACAATGTTACATGTCGTTTAAACCGACCGGTATGTATTTCAGGCAACTTTGACAATCTTCTTGTCAGAACCCACTTCCTTGATTTGGTTAAAAATTCATAGAAATGTTCCTAGCGTGACCCTCTACTAAATTCATTAAAATAATTTTGATTTGTTCAAATACATGACCGCCAGGGGTGGGTTAGTTTGACCATATATTGCTACATAGGCAACTTTGACAATCTTCTTGTCAGAAACCACTGATTGAATTTCAAAATATCTTCAATAATCTTTCTTTGTTTACGCTTCCTAAATCCTTCAAATTAGTTTTTTTTTTTTTTTGATGTTTTTTGTCATTGTTGTCTTTCAGTATATTTTTCTTCAAATGTCTCTAAATATGCCATTACATGTGTACATGTAACTATCATTTATTATTATTAGGTGGAGTGCAGTGCACAAGAATTCTAAATCTAGCTGTATTATTTACATAGTTACTGAGTCATTTTTCCTTGTCCGGCTATTTTCTCAAAAGCTACAGAAGGGATTGAACTCAAAACTTTATACATAGTTGTGCACAAGAAATATAACTTAAGCTGCATTGTTTACGGATTTATTTTCCTTTTCCTTTTGTCCTTGTTCGGCAATTTCTCACAAACTACTGAATGGAAATACACCTCGAAACTACATGTTACTTGTATCAATATCCTTGTGACCTTGTGACAATGCGGTGGGTATTTGCGCCAAGAAACTATTACAGATGACAATATAAGGCGCGTACACGCGTAAATTACGCACAGAAAATAAAAGTTTGGTGTACGTTAGAGACGTTAGTCACAGATAAATTAAAATTTGTGTGTACATTTACGCATTTTCCTCTTGTAGACAGAAGAAGACGGGAGTTTCGACAGGCCTGTCGACCTGAATATTCCGTTTATATGTTCAGTAGTTGAAAATAAAAAGTCTTAAACTGCTCAGAAGTCTTACTTCTAACATTATTGTTATATTTTGTTGCTGCATTATTAAGGATTATTGTAATAAATCTATGTTCCATATATCGTAATGTTTTGTTGGATGTAAATAATTAATTAACCACCACTTATTTACATAGAGTGTACATTTACCCCAATAAATTCTGGAGAGAAAGAGAGAGTACATATACTCCCAAATTTTCAAAATAACGCGTATATTTACTCCCAGTACAAAAGCCAATCTGGAGCACTGAATGAGAGTGAGTTTTAGTTAAATTCAGGTAGGCGACCCAGTTCCATTTTGCCGTCTAGTTATAAAAGAAAATAATTATTATAACTGTTCGTTGTTTACTGTGTTACTTTTAAACAGGTTTTATAAAATTAAAATAATTTTTGCCATAACTCGGGAAGATTACCTTAAAAGCAGAAAAGTGGGCTTTATCAATCATTTATTTGGTTCACTTGACTCATTTTGAAGCAAATTCTTGTAAAAATTATTATTTTTACATAAAAAATTGGTTAAATGCATCTGCCTTGATCACTTTGACTGTCATATGGTCATTTTACCCCGGACATTATAACACTTTAAACACATATGCATTCAAATTTCTGAACTCCCAGTATATTTATCAAATGCTTACGATATCATAATGTTTTCTGCTCAGTTAGGCATTTTGAATCTGCAATAAGAATAATTTTTAACAAAAATCTTACTTTTGTTTACGTTCTCGATAATATTCATGAGAATGTGTATTTCTTAGTGTCTGAAAAGTACCTATAAATTAAAGAACTTTCTTTTAGAATCATTTTTTTTAGCGGTACGATGCCATTGATGACGTAGTAATTTGGCTGTCAAATAGTTCGGTCAGAACCTTAACAAAGTGATTAAACATGCAATTTTATTCTGTTTAATCATGATTGTGATCAAACAGACCTGACATGTGTTGTCATTAATCAAATAAAATGTCAACTCGTGCCGGATCCTATATGTCCAATAAACAATGTACGTCATCAGAAAAAAGAAAAGCTGTTAATTCATCTTATTGCACTAGACTTAGTTTAAACGTGGTGGTTAAAAATATTAGATCGACTGCAGAAACTGACTAGTTAGAACTCATGGATTTCTACTTATTAAATGCATTGATTTAAAATAAATGTGTCATAAATTGACTTGTGTAAGCATAAAATTTTGTCACTGATCAACTTCGCCATTTGCAAAAAAAACATTACTGCACAATAATCATGCCGCAAATAGATTATCGATTGCATGGCTTTAATTGTAAAGAAAAGAATAAAATAGTGAAACATACTTGCAGTATTTATTTGCAAACTATAAATAAACGTTCGAAAGGCTAATTTCAAAATATGCCAAGTACGCTGGTCATAACAGAATGGGTGAAACTTTCCAAAACTGTAGACGATACATTCTTATCAATTTAAGAATTACTTTAGGCAAATAAAATAATTATAGAACACAGTTTACATGAAATAAATGCTTTCATATAAAAGCATTGATATTATTTTTTTACATGTAATTAGCATGTTATATAGCAATAAATATGCCATTTGCGCAACGATGTAAATGATAACATTTTACTTTTTTTAAGGGCCCGGATAGCTCAGTTGGTAGAGCGCTGGACTGTCAATCCGGGGATCGTTCGAAACCCAGCCCGGCCAAATAACCTGTGTGGGGATTGGCCATTAGCTTGTTTCTCTGCCATCTTCCCCCTACCTCTGATTCAAGTATGGCAGTTGTCGTTACTGGCATAAGTATGTGCACTAAGTACTGTTAACCCGTTTAGATCAGCTTAAAAGTGTGAGTATTAGTCGTGATTTGACTGAACTACTGTTAATAACGGCAAACAATCGAAACAAACAAACAGAACAAACTTCCTTCGAACAACCCTCCTATATTCGTGCTCAAGAGGCACACTCTAACAATAGCAAGAGGGTCCAAGACAATGCTTCCATCGCATGAACGGCGTGTATTGCTAGGCGTTTTAACCTGACGCTCGTAAATGAATTCATCGTTGACTTCAAGGTCAGTGTCAGTCTTTATGGGCTATAAAATATATAAGCAGTTGAAAGGGCAAGAAACATGACAAAAGTATCGTTGCTGACATATTCTTTACAACACGACGTGACATTCAGCCAGCCATATATATTTTAAAACATCTGAATGCGTGTGCACACTTCGGAAATAAATGTACTAGTTTATACTGTAAATGCTGTGTATGCACCGATGTTCAATGTATTTATTTCTATACCCTCTACGCATTATGGTCTTTCTTGCTCTATTTCTCGTGAATACCTTTATGCCCCCACTTTAGAGGGGGGAGGGGTGGCATATAGATTTGCCCTTGTCCGTCCGTCCGTCCTTCCGTCCGTCCGTCCGTCGGATTTTTGTGTCGCGCATAATTGAAAAAGTATAACTGCTAGAGTGATGAAACTATACAATCATATTCATCGGCATCGGGGCTTGTGCACCTGGATATTTTGGTGCAGTATTTTTCCGAGATCAGCGGAGTTATGGCTCTTTTTTAGCAAAATATGATATTTTTGTGTCGCGCGTAACTAAATAAACATATTAATCAGCCTGTAAACTTGTGCACCTGGGTATTTTGGGGCAGTTTTTTCAGTGGAGTTATGACCCTTTTTTGTCAAAAAATTTCATTTTTGGTCTTGTGTCGAATATAACTCACAAAGCATTAATGCTAGATTGTTGAAACTTTACAAACATATTAATCAGCATGTAAACTTGTGCCCCTGAGTATTTTGGTGCAGTTTTTTGGACATCAGCGGAGTAATGGCCCTTTTTTTGCAAAAATTGACATTTTTGGACTTTTTGTGTAACTAAAGAATTTTAATTGCTAGAGTGATGGAAGTTTATAAAAAATATTAATTAGTATGTGAACTTTTGCACCTGGGTATTTTGGTGCAGTTGTTTCCGCCATAAGTGGAGTTATAACCCTTTTTCTATTATTTCTGTCGCGTGTAACTCAAAAAGTATAACTGCTAGACTGATGAAACTTTATAAACATATTCATCAAGATGTGAACTTGTGCACCTTGGTAGTTTGGTGCATTTTTACCGACATCAGCAGAGTTTTGTGACAACCAGCGGAATGTGGTGGCATCAGTGTCCTACGGACACTTGTCTAGTTTTCAATTGTGTTAGGTAAACTTTCAGAAAATGAAGAGCTCAGTGTTTAAAACAAGAAACGTATAACATTGATATTGATATGTTAGGATGGGTATATTATGGCGTCGTATGTGAGTATTATGTGCCGTTCGTAAGTGGTCACTCATGCGACGGATAAGTGACTTATAAGTGAAAATCCTACAAAGTTATACATTTGTTAGTTTTGAACTTAAGTATTTATTTAGAAATTTCAATTTACACTCCTTATTTTCAAAATTACCATAGACACCGAGTATGTTTGTAACGATATCTCCAGTTGCCTCTGGACGTTTATCATTACCTCTGTTTCACACTGAATATCTTTTTTAAGAATATCGCCTATTGCATTTGATTGGTTATCAATACGCCTGTTTCACACTAAATATGTTTTAGAATTTCTCTCCTGTTGCCTTGAAATGGTTGTCATTACGCCTGTTTCACATTTAATATGTTTTACAAAGTCTCTCCTGATGCCTTTAAACGGTTATCACTATGTCTGTTACATACTGAAAATCTGTTTAAAAATATATCCTGTAGCCAATAAATGGTTATCATGTTTCACACTGAATATCTGTTTAAAGAATATCTCCCGTAAAATTTGAACGGTTATCATTACGCCAGTTTCAGTCAGAATATCTTTTTTAAACAAGAATATATCCTGTTGATTTTGAAGGGTTATCATTACGTCTGTTTCACATTGACTATCTTTTTAAAGAATATCTAAGATGCCTTTGAACGATTATCATTACACCTGTTTCACACTGAATATCATTTTAAAGAATATCTCTGTTGCCTTTGAACGGTTATCATCACGCGTGTTTCACACTGAATGTGTTTTAAAGATATCTCCTCTTGCCTTTGAGTGGCTATCATTACGCCTGTTTCACAGTGAATATCTTTTTAAAGATCTCTCCTTTTGCTTTTCAACGGCTATCATCGCGCCTATTTCACACTGAATATGCTGATGAAGATTTCTCCTGCTGCCTTTGAATGGCTATCATAACGGCTGTTACACACTGAATATCTTTTTTAAAAATATCCCCTGTTGCCTTTGTGCGGTTATCATTACTCCTGTTTTACACTGAATATGTTTTCTAAGATATCTCATGTTGCCTTTGAACGGCTATCATTACGCCTGTTTCACACTGAATATCTTTTTAAAGATCTCTCCTGTTGCCTTTAAATTGCTATAATTACGCCTGATTCACACTGAATATCTTTTTAAAAATATCTCTTGTTGCCTTTGAATGATTATCATTACGCCTGTTTCACACTGAATATGGTTATAAAGATATCTCCTGTTGCCTTTGAATAGCTATCATTACGACTGTTTCATACTGAATATCTTTTTAAAGAGATCCGCTGTGGCCTTTGAACGGCTCCTAAAACGCATGTTTCACATTTAATATCTTTTTAACGAATATCTTCCGTAACATTTGAACGGCTATCATTACGCCTGTTTCACATTGAATATCTTTTTAAATGTCTTTTTTTTGCCTTTAAATGGGTATCATCGCGCCTGTTTCACACTGAATATGTTTTTAAAGATATCTCCTGATGCCTTGAATGGGTATTATTACGGCTGTTTCACACTGAATATCTTTTTAAACAATATCACCTGTTGCCTTTGTACGGTTATCATTACAACTGTTTTAAACTGAATATCTGTTTAAAGAATATCTCCTTTGGCCTTTACACGGCTATCATAGCGCCTGTTTCACTCTGAATATGTTTTCAAAGATATCTCCTGTTGCCTTTGTATGGCTATCATTACGCCTGTTTCACACTGAATATCTTTTTAAAGATCTATCCTGTTGCCTTTAAACTGTTATTATTTCGCCTGTTTTCACACTGAATATCTTTTTAAAGATCTATCCTGTTGCCTTTAAACTGTTATTATATCGCCTGTTTCACACTCGTATTTTAGGGAAACAACACTTTAAAGGGACCTCTTCACAGATTGGAAAATTGACAATTTTCAAAAATGTTGTCATAGATAAACCCATATAAAAACAAGCGGAATAACACTTCTGACAAAGATATATATTGGACATATAGTGTCTTTTATGCAAAATTCTTAATTGAAATGGATAAAATTATACAGCGCTTGTAACGCTTTTAACTATATTTCGGACAACACGTGACGTATATCACTTGCATAGCGTAAAAAATTTACTTTAAGGAATCCCCCTTGGAGGTCTGCAAAAAAAAATACAAAAAATAACAGAAAACCTGGTTAAGATGCCAATAATGGTCCGCATCATAAGTTTAGCCATTTTGGTCTAGATCTCTACATTGCCAATATTTCATTGACACATGTTATGTGCGATAAACAATAAACCGATCCGTTCAACATCAAAGTGAAACTCTTCGGTTGACAAACACTTTATTATTTAGGAACCATTTTTCATTGTTTTGCTTTTAATTAATTTAAGAAATATTTTTCGCATTAACGTTGTTTACCGGCCAATAAACAACGATTTGGAGTTCAGATGCGTAGGAATTAAACCACAAGGCCGTTAGCCCGATTTGTTTAGTAGCCACG
Organism: Congeria kusceri; assembly: GCA_027627225.1. Lineage (NCBI taxonomy): Eukaryota > Metazoa > Mollusca > Bivalvia > Myida > Dreissenidae > Congeria > Congeria kusceri. The sequence goes on from CM051039.1 coordinate 13,713,708, forward strand.
CATTATAACGACAAAGAGTTGTTTATTGGCCGATAAAAAACGATAATGCGAAAATCATTTCGATTCTAACATGATTTAACTGGTATTTTTGCAATTGTAATTAGAACTTCTTCTTACTGTGCTCCGCAAAGAATTGGGACATTTTTGCATTGTTTATTAGTAGTTTAACAACGCTAATTTTGTTTTTTGTTTATTGAAAAATTAGCGAGTATCATGTTCAACAGACAGACACTTACAATTTGTAATCACAAAATCCTGTTGATTTAGTTAATTCTTCAGTTCACAAACAATCTTCATTCATTAATTTGTTCGTTCAGTCGTTAATGAATGAATGAATGAATGAATTTAGTAATTAATTAATTACGCGCTTGATTACTGACAATTAATTAATTAATTAATTAATTATTTCATTCATTCTTTCATTCATTCATTCATTCCTTCATTCATTCATTCATTCATTCATTCATTCATTCATTCATTCATTCATTCATTCATTTATTCATTCATTCATTCATTCATTCATTCATTCATTCATTCATTCATTCATTCATTCTTTCATTCATTCATTCTTTCATTCTTTCCTTAATTAATTAATTAATTAATTAATTAATTAATTAATTAATTAATTAATTAATTAATTAATTACTTAATTCTTTCATTCATTCATTCATTCATTCATTCATTCATTCATTCATTCATTCATTCATTTATTTGTTCATTGGCTCACATACTCATTTATTCATTCACTCACCCGTTCACTCATTCATTTATTCATGCTTTGTATAGTTTTGGCTCTATCTGTTCAATCAATATACAAATGTAGCAGTAACTATATGTATATCATTATATAGAACTATCATTATCATTATTATTTTAATAGTGGTAGTAGTGCAAGTAGTAAAAGCAGTATTAGTAGTAGTATAAGTAGTAGTAGTAGTAGTTGTAGAAGTAGTAGTAGTAGTAGTTGCAGTAGTAGTAGTAGAAGTAGTAAAAGTAGTAGTAGTAGTAGTAGTAGTTACTACTACTACTTCTACTACTACTTCTACTTCGTACTACAACAACTACTACTACTTTGCGCTACAACTGCTACTGCTACTGCAACTGCTGCTGCTGCTGCGGCTGCTAAATAGTCGTAGCATCAGCAGCAGTAGCAGCAGCAGCAGCAGCAGTAGTAGCAGTAGTAGAAGGAAGAAGAAGTAGTAGTTGTAGTACGAAGAAGAAGTAGTAGAAATAATAATAGTAGTAGTAGTAACAGTAGTAGAAGTAGTAATAGTAGTAGTAGTTGAAGTAGTAGTAGTAGTAGTAGTAGTAATAATAAAAGTAGCAGAAGCACCAGCAGCAGCAGAAGTAGCAGAAGCAGCAGCAGCAGCAGTTGATGTAGTACGAAGTAGGAGTAGTAGTACTAGTAGTAGAAGAAGTAGTAGCAGTAGTAGATGCAGCAACAGCAGAATCAGCAGTAGTAGTAGCAGCAGCAGCAGCAGCAGTAGTAGCAGTGGTAGCACGAAGTAGTAGTAGTTGATGTAGTACGACGTAGTAGTAGTAGTAGTAGTAGTAGTAGAAGTAGTCTTAATAGAAGTAGTAAAAATAGTAGTAGCAGCAGCAGCAGCATCAGCAGCAGTAGCAGTAGTAGCAAGAAGTAGTAGTAGTAGTTGTAGTACGAAGTTGAAGTAGTAGTGGTAGAAGTAGTAGTTGTAGTAGTAGTAGTAGTAGTAGTAGTAGTAGTAGTAGTAGTAGTAGTAGTAGTAGTAGTAGTAGTAGTAGTAGTAGTAGTAGTAGTTGTAGTATTAGTACCACAGCAGCAGCAGCAGACGCAGCAGTAGCACCAATAGCAGCAGCAGCACCAGCAGCTGCAGTAGTAGCATTAGTAGTACGAAGTAGTAGTAGTTGATGTAGTACGAAATAGTAGTATTAGTAGTAGTAGAAGTAGTAGCAGTAGTAGTAGCAACAGAAGCAGTATCAGCAGCAGCAGCAGAAGTAGCAGTAATAGTAAGATATAGTAGTAGTTGTTGTAGGAAGTAGAAGTAGTAGTAGTAGTCGTAGTAGTGGTAGTAGTAGTAGTAGTAGTAGTAGTAGTAGTAGTAGTAGTAGTAGTAGTATTAGTAGTAGTAGTAGTAGTAGTAGTAGTAGTAGTAGTAGTAGTAGTAGTAATAGGAGTAGTAGTAGTAGCAGTAGTAGTAGTAGTAGTAGTAGTACCAGCAGCAGCAGACACAGCAGAAGCACAGCAGAAGCAGCAGGAGTAGTAGCAGTTGTAGTACGAAGTAGTAGTAGTGGATGTAGTACGAAGTAGTAGTAGTAGTATTCGTAGTAGTAGAAGTAGTAGCAGTAGTAGTGTCATCAGAAGCAGTATTAGCAGCAGCAGCAAAAGTAGCAGTTATAGTAAGATATAGTTGTAGTTGTAGTAGGAATTAGAAGTAGTAGTAGTAGTAGCAGTAGTAGTAGTAGTAGTAGTAGTAGTAGTAGTAGTAGTAGTAGTAATAATAGTAGTAGTAGTAGTAGTAGTAGTAGTAGTAGTAGTAGTAGTAGTAGTAGTAGTAGTAGTAGTAGTAGTAGTAGTAGTACTAGTAGTAGTAGTAGTAGTAGTTCTAGTGGTAGTAGTGGTAGTAGTAGGCGTAGTATACGTAAAAATAGGCAAAAAGCTGGTGAACCGTCTTATTATTCAAGTTCTAAGTCTGTGACGTAACCGCTTTTTATAGAATGCTTAAACAAGTGATCGTGCATGAATCCGTTTTCGATATTGAATCACTTTAGCCATCTTTGTAAATAGGTTTCACTTCAATTATATATTCACACCTAGTTCCGTTCTAACTTAACAAAACAATACTCCGGACTTTCCTCTTACTAAACTTCGTTGAACGGTGTATTTTGAGCGTTGGTTGTTTAGCGCTTTCTGTCGAACGTTGTTTTGTTGTGCATTGTTTGTTGTACATTGTTTTCTGTGCTTTGTTTGTTGCGCGTTGTTTGTTGTACATCGTTTGTTTAACGATGCTTGTTGTGTATTGCTTCTTGTGTGTTGTGTCTTGACCTTCTTTCTTGTGCGTTGTTTGTTGTGTGTTGTTTATTGGGCGTTATTTGATGAGCGTTGTTTGTCGTGCTTTTTTTGCTGTACGTTGTTTGTTACGAGTCGGTTGTTGAGCTTATTTATTATGCGCTGTTTGCTGTGTTTGTTGTTCGATGTTTGTTGTGCGCTGTTTGCTGAGCGTTGTTTATTGTCCTTATAATTTCGCGTTGTTTGTTTCGCGTAGTTTGTTTCGCCTTGCTTGTTTCGCGTAGTTTGTTTCGCGATGTTTGTTTCGCGTTGTTTGTTTCGCGTTGTTTGTTTCGCGTAGTTTGTTTCGCCTTCTTTGTTTCGCGTAGTTTGTTTCGCGATGTTTGTTTCGCGTTGTTTGTTTCGCGTTGTTTGTTTGGCGTTGTTTCTTTCGCGTTGTTTTCTCTGTGTTGTTGTTGAGCGTTGTTTGTTAAACGTTGTTTGCTGTGCGCTGTTTGTTGAGCGTTGTTTTTTGTGCGCTGTATATTGAGCGTTGTTTTCTGTGTGTTGCTGAGCGTTGTTTGCTGTGCAATGTTTGTTGAGAGTTATATATTTGCGCTGTTTGCTTAGCGCTGTTTTCTCTGTGTTGTTGTTGAGCGTTGTTTGTTGAGCGTCGTTTGTTGAGCGCAGTTTTTGAGCTTTTGTGGCTTTGCGTTGTTTGCTGAGCGATTTTTGTCTGTGCGTTGTTTGTTGTGCGTTGTTTGCTGAGCGTTTTGTATGTGCATTGTTTGTAGAGCGTTGTTTGCTGTGCGTTGTTTGTGTCAAGCGTTGTTTATTAGGCGTTTTTTGTTGGTGTACTTTTTTGATGATCGTTGTTTGTTGTGCGTTGTTTGTTGAGCGTTGTTTGTTGACCGTTAAACGTTGGTTGTTGAGCGTAGTTGTTCAGCGTTTTTTGTTGTCCGTTGTCTCTGCGTTGTTTGTTTTGCCTTGTTTGCTGAGTATTTTTTCTGTACATAGTTTGTAGAGCGTTGTTTGCTGTGCGCTGTTTTTGTAGCGTTCTTTGTTTAGCGTTGTATGTTGGGCGTTGTTTGTTGTGCGTTGTTTGCCGTACGTTGTTATATGAGCGTTGTTTGTAGAGCGTTGTATGCCGTGCGTTGTTTGGTGTGCGTTGTTTGTTTTGAGTTGATTGTTGTGCGTTTTTGTCGAGCGTTGTTTGATGTGCGTTTTTTTGCCTTGTTTGTTAACCGTTGTGTGTTGAACGTTGTTGTTGAGCGTTCTTTGTTGAGCGTTGCTATTGAACGTTGTTTGCTTCGCGTTGTTGTTGAGTTTGTTTGTTGGCCGTTTTTTGCTGAGCGTTGTTGCTATGCGTTGTTTGTTGTGCGTTGCTTCTGTGCGTTGTTTGCTGTGCGTTGTTTGTTTAGCGTTTTAGTTTGCGTTGTTTGTTGAGCGTTCTTTGTTGAGCATTGTTTGTTGAGCATAGTTGTTGTGCGTTTTGTTGTTGTGCGTTGTTTGCTGAGCGAATTGTTTCTGTGGGTTTTTTGTTTTGCGTTGTTTGCCGAGCGTTATTTTTCTGTGCATTGTTTTTAGAGCGTTGTTTGCTGTGCGTTACTGCCCACCAACCACCCACTACTGGGTTCAGAGCGTTACTGCCCACCACCCACCTACCACTGGGTTCAGAGCGTTACTGCCCACCACCCACCCACCACTGGGTCAGAGCGTTACTGCCCACCACCCATCCACCACTGGGTTCAGAGCGTTACTGCCCACCACCCACCCACCACTGGGTCAGAGCGTTACTGCCCACCACCCATCCACCACTGGGTTCAGAGCGTTACTGCCCACCACCCACCCACCACTGGGTTCAGAGCGTTACTGCCCACCACCCACCCACCCCTAGGTTCAGAGCGTTACTGCCCACCACCCACCCACCCCTGGGTTCAGAGCGTTACAGCCCATCACCCACCCACCCACCCACCACTGGGTTCAGAGCGTTACTGCCCACCACCCACCCACCCACCCACCACTGCACGGGTTCAGAGCGTTAACAGGACGTTACAAATATACATGTACAAGAAAGAAGCTATACTTTATTATACAAATTTGAACAACTAAACGGCAACAACCAACCACTAGAACAACAATTACAACGGCGATAAGTTCAGTTCCAATTAAAGTTCTTTAATAAAACAGTTGTTGAATTATTTCATTTTATTTGTCTAGTTACAACAATTCATTGGATTATTAATTTGTTATAAATGATTTATAATGTTTATTATATTTTAGACTGATTTCAGTTCGTTTTAAAGGAACGACTTCACAGAAGTAGAGGTATAAAATGTATAATAATACATAATACAACTAATCTTTTTTTCAGAATGCATCTCATGAAACAAATATAGAAAAAATATAGACAATTAAGAAGTGTATTTGTTGACAACAAATTTTATGTAGGCTTTTAATCAATGAAACGTTTTCGACTGCACAGTTGAAAACTCCAATGCATGTACTCCTATATACGCTGAATCGGCAACTGTTTAGGCTACAAAAGTAACAAAAGAGATCAACGATGCAAAGTCGACAAAAGTGTTTGTTTAAATATTCTTTGTTATAGTGTTTCCTTCATTATTTTTATGTTTCTCTGTCTGGTTTCAAGTAAGTTGTAATTTCCACTCTCTTGTTAAAAAACAACAACACTAGTTTATAAAGAAAAACATATCGTATTACACACTATAAGAGTACATATACACATGTGCCATACAGCCAGCCATAGCGCGGATATGAACTTTCAGTCTGTCTAACATTAATAACTGGGCGAGTCCTCAATTGACCTCACGACGAGATTGTTGTCAATAACTCCCTTGTTACATTTAATATGCAATGAAAGTAATAAAACGAAGTATGTTATTATTCCACCCTCAATTCGTCAACGTCGCCTGCTCAGAATCTGTTTTAACGTTTTTCGAAATTCTGGGCTACTGAAGTGGTAAAAGAACGGATTGAGAGTGGAATTAATGTACGCCATCCAGAAAGCCATGTTCAGCACCGGCGTCGGAACAAGCTCGGGATTTACAATGCTAACGTCAAACACCACGTGGAAAGGCAGCCAGAGGATCGCGTATCCGACAACAAGGTAGGTTAAGGTAACAAAAACGCGTTTCTCGCGCGTCAGATGCATTGACCGAGTTGGCATTGCGCCGTCGTCTTGGCTTCGCACATGGCTAATGCCAATCTTGTTAGGGACCCGAAGCCTCGAGACGTCCAGTTTGGTCATTCGTAGTTCCGGAGAGGCCTCCGAGTGTGTGTCCTTTGAAAACGTAGCGGGGCTGTTGACGTTCAGGCTCATCCGTGACGTCGACGGTTCGTCCTTGCTGCTGTCGTTTGTTGACACCACAGCTAGACCGTGACTGGACGTCGTCGTATTTCTGCTGCTGCCCACGTGGACGAGTCTCGACCGTTTGCGCATGAAAATAAACACGTACGTGTAGGAAAAGATCATGAGACAGTATGGCCCGTGGTGTCCAAGAATAGCCACAATGTAAACGAATTCTCTGTTCATAGAAGGATCCCAGAAGCACTCGTTGGGTTTGCTGTATCGGATCCGGTCGGTGATCCACGGTGGGACCCAGAGCAGCAGCATGAACACCCTGTAACATACGAACATTCGTTTTTAACGGTGACTTAAAGGTGTATATATGATTTTACAACACAATAGTGGAAAGAAATGCATAGTGGATCAAAGGCTAAAGGTTAAAGTGTACAAACTGCAACAGATATAGTGGTGTCATAATAATTAAAATTATTATTATATTTTGAATGAAAAATTGAGACAAAAATAAAGGTAGATGATATACTATTTCATTACAGAACAAAAGTAGAGTTAATTGCCATGTACTTAAATTGAAACTGGAAACTAGTTAAGTATAATTATTATCGTTTAAACACCAACTAGCTGATTAAACTATTTATAAAGAATAGGAGTGATTTATAAAGGAAATTAGTTTTGCACAGGCGCAATTAAATACAGTCCTTTTGTATGCTAGCTATCTGTAAACAGTCCGAGATAAGATTATACATGTATTGAAAACTGATATGGTGCATTTGTATTCTGTAGCTTAATAGTTAAAACACGTTTATAAGGTTTCGTTCAAGGGGCATATCGAAGGTATTTCGTAAAACTATAGACATATTAAAACAAGATGACTTCTTATTTCTCAAAAATATATACTTCGAGTCGCAACAATATAGTGATACATCTTTAAAAACAAATATATACATAGACATAAACATTTTGGAGATACTCGGTTGCAGTAGGATTCGAACTCACGCCAACCAAATCACGCAATTCAATGTGAAATCCAACGTTAAGCAAGGTCGAGCATGCGCGTAACGGCACATCATGTACATTTCATTCATATCGTCATCATAACGATTTAACTACTACTACTCATTTTCATTAGTCATCGATGACCGCTGTTTATATAATAAAATAGTATACATGTGTCAACTGCTTCTAGAAACAATGCCGTCGTATTAATTTTAACAATTCTTCAATAAATTATTCTCTGTACCGTAAATAAACTTATTTTTTTTCGCAAAAGTTATTGTCCACCTTCCCTCGATATGCCCCTTTAATAGAACTCTTGGTCAGCTGACCTATAAATGTAACATTTTACTACATGCATGTCTCTATTATAAAGCATTTTATTATAACATAAGTGTCTCATTTCATGGTACCTCCTTACATTAACAATTCGCCTCAATATATCCAATGCTGTAAATAGTAAAACACAATCAACTCATGTCTCTCTGGGTTAAACAAATGTATAGGCACAGTGGGCGGAATCTACAAAATGACGATGTAAGCGATAACTTGGGCCAGGAGAGTTTATACTCGTATGTGGCTACAAACATCTAACTTCAGCTAAACCCCGAATCTACAAAGTAATTGTAAAATATGCTTGTGTTTCGTGAAATTTATTTCATATTGACGTAATCGACTTGTTAAACAATGAAGTATTAACACAGCCAAAATAGATCCCCTCCCCCCCATCCCCCTCTTGCTTTTATTGCATTTTTGGCGTATTAAAATGTTTCATCTCTGGAAAACATGTAAAGGCATGCCTATAGTGCTTAAAGGAAGCTACGCCACTGTTGTAATCTGGGGAACACTTGATATGGTGTTTTAAGGCGGTTAATGACATGCTAATTGTTTTTGTCCATTACTACTAACCGGCTAAGTATCAGAAAATACAACAGATTTGGTCACTGTTCACATTATAGTTTTTAAAATTTTCATGACACTTGTAAACGCGAGTTTGTGGCATTAAAGAGAAGCATTTGCAGATGTTCTAATCATACATATTTATTATGATGGTTTCTGAGACATCAAACTAAGACATATATCGTGTATTATGTCATAGAATGGTATCATGCTTTTATATGTATATACAATAACGAAATTGTCACACATGGGGCCATGTTCTAATAGTGATAATCCAATAGATCCAATAGTGATAATGCATTAAGAGCTGTTTGTAAATCAGATATGCCCCTTTAAGGTTAAAAGCAATCTTTAGAAAATCAAGTTTAGTGAAGATCAGATGAAAACTGTTCGACATAGAGAGCGGAAACTGCTAAAAAGGCAATATTAGAGAATCAAGGGCCATGACTCTGCAGTTCCTGGGGCGATTTGGTTGATCATTGAACTTTGGCGAAGATATTATGCCCCCAAACATTTTCATAAAGTTTGGTGTAGATCGGATGCCAACTGTTGGACTTAGAGAGCGGAAACGGCTTAAAAGGCTAAAGTTTAGTTAATTCAAGGGCCACAACTCCACAGTTCTTGGGGCAATTTGGTTGAACACAAGGGTTAACAGAAACGTCTCGATTTGGTCCTTAAACGAAATCGGTCAGCACAATAATGTACCAAGAAATGAACGGAAATGTACACTTTGCGACCAGAGTGATATTGAAGATGAATTCCATTTTGTTCTCAAGTGCCCTATATACACCCACATTCGAAAACAATATATCCCAAAATATTTTTATACTCGCACAAGTTTGGTAAAATATATTGCTTTAATGCAATGTGAAAATAAAACGATCATAAAGCATTTCAACTAAGAGAAACATTAATTTAATTTATCAAATAATTTATACATATTTTTTGTTGATTCTAAGTTTGACTGTTTATATATGATATGTCTGTTAAATATTTACGAAAACGACACTGTTTACGTTCGTTTCCTTAATATAGCCGTAGTGTCTGTTTGTTTATTTTATATTGAAATAGTAACACATGTCTTTTATTGTTCCCTATAGGTGCATTGAGAATAAAGACTATTCTTAAAACTGTTCGTTTTAAAAAGACCTTAATTTTAATGGTTTGTTAATAATATAAACGACATTAGTGCCAGCATACCTGCGAACAACACACTTGTTTTTTCTTGGGTCTAAGTCTATTCCTTATTTATAAGTCTAACCATTGGTTGGTGAATACGGGCTCAGGGTTGGTGAATACGGGCTCAGGGTTGGTGAATGCGGGCTCAGGGTTGGTGAATACGGGCTCAGGGTTGGTGAATACGGGCTCAGGGTTGGTGAATACGGGCTCAGGGTTGGTGAATACGGGCTCAGGGTTGGTGAATACGGGCTCAGGGTTGGTGAATACGGGCTCAGGGTTGGTGAATACGGGCTCAGGGTTGGTGAATACGGGCTCAGGGTTGGTGAATACGGGCTCAGGATTGGTGAATACGAGCTCAGGGTTGGTGAATGCGGGCTCAGGGTTGGTGAATACGGGCTCAGGGTTGGTGAATACGGGCTCACGACTCTGTGTTTTTAAATAGAACTTTTGATTTGTCATTTACCGCAAATACCCAACAATACGTATATCCAGCCTATAAGTCGAGCAGTTAAAAATCATTTCAGAAATGTATTTATCATAATAACCAGTTTATACTCGAGTAAGAATTAACCTGACCCTACTCACCAGATCGCGACGATGGATATGAAGCACTTCCGCTTGGTGTGCCACTGTCGATAGTGCAGACTCCACGTGATGGACCAGAATCGATCCGCGGAGATGAGAATCAGCGTGAACACGGATACGAACGTCATGCCTGAGTGGATTGTGAAGAAAAAGTATTGCATTATATGACATCATATTACGTTGCGTTGCGTTGGGTTGCGTTGCATTCCATTCAACTGCATAGCATTACATTTCAATACATTACATTGCGTTTTATAACATTAGATTACTGGGTATATAACATTAAATATTACTATACATTACAATTTATAACATAAGATCACATTACATTACATTACATTTTATAACATTACATTACATCGCATCGCATCGCATAACACTAACATAAATATATGTCATAATAAAAAATGGAAACTCGTTTTATTATCCTTCTGATTGGAAGAAAAAACTGGGAATATCAATCTCATCAATTTCAATCTCATCAATTCTTTAAAACTTTATGAAGCCGCTTTGGATTATCATTTGGCAATATTAAATCTAAATTGTTTGTACGGTGCCCGTTGTTTTGTAAATACGAACAGTATTACACAAAAACGGAATTATATTATGTTAGACACGGAAGTGCGGCTTCGCCGTGCAGTGATTTCAGTCTGGTATTTTATATTGTTGTTGTTTTTCAGTGTTTGAAATATTGACTCGCTAATACTGATTTAACTGATGAAGAGCTGTCGGAGGACAGCGTCATCGACTTTTCTTGTACTTGTCAGAGTTACTGGCATTGTTTCTAAAACGAAATGTTTGGATAGTAGGGGCCAATTAAACAAAGTTAATTTCGTTGTCGAGTTACTGACTGGAAAGCATTTTTATAACTGTTAAAACTGACATTCACCCCACCCAACCCATGTACAATCTCATGCAATGTCTCGCTATACGGTATCTATAAATTAAGTTTCATTAAAACATTTCAAATTCTTCTCGAGTTATTGAGCAGAAACTTTTTTATTTTTAGTTACAGTGACCTTGACCCCACACAACTTACCCCAAATGCAATCCCAAGTAAAGTATTGCTTTAGGGCATTTATGTATGAAGTTTCATTCTCAAACCTGAGTTATACAATTTGGCCTATGGATAGGGAATAGGTGCTTTAAGTTTGGATGACATCTCTCAAGCCATTCCTATAAAGAAACTAGCTTTAAGCCCCGGTCACACTGTCACGATGTTGGCTACTATAGCCCACGATTGATCGTGGATGTGTTAATCGTGAGCAGTCGTGATGCACAGTGTCCGGATTGTATCTTCTTAAGTATACCTACGGTTGTTGTATTACGAGACTGCCAATATCAACGACACTTGTAGGTTTCAGGAGCTGATTCACCACGGTTTTACCAAGATATAATACGATCTGTTACGGTTGTAATACGCTAGCGTCAGGTATACGGTAAAATACAATTACGGACATGCAGAAACCCTATGGACATAGAGCCCTGACCAGAGAGGAAAGAATTCTGAACTACCGGTTATCCAGGGCTAGGAGGGTATCAGAAAACGCATTTAGGATTTTGGCCAACCGATTCCAGATAATTATCTATTGTTTGGCGAAACATAATTTCATTTATAAAAGATCTTCTTTCATGTTACATTTTTGCGCTTGGCAATATTTGTCTCCTGTCATTGCAGATACTTCTCACAAAGATGAACCACAGTCCATCCACACTGAGGCTGATTGTCAAGACAAGCTGCATTCTCCACAACTTGATGAGGATGAGGTACCCCATTATGCAGAATGCACTGGTTGACCATGAGGATAGAAGAGGCGACCTGGTTCCTGGAGAATGGAGGAGTGGTCGCAACTTGGAGGATACCAGGACTGTGCATATCAGGGGCCACAACACAGCAACCAAAAAAGGGAAGATTGTGAGAAATACTCTCAAGCGATGGGTCAACTCTCCAGCGGGAAGTGTGCCAAGGCAAGACAGGATGGTGCAATAGTAGAGATTGAAATTAAGTGTAATTTGGTGGAAACAAATTGAAAATTAATAAAGTATTTTTGTATCTGAAACTAGAATTGTTAACCTAATGTCTACTGAAAATAAAGAAATGCATAAAACTGTTAATTTCAAAATATTAATAAAGAAAAGTAAATGAATAATAAACAACTTAATCCCCTTATTTCAGAATTAAAACAAGAGCACCACGAGCGGTATAGCGTCCGGTCGGATGCGGGTATACCATCTCGGAAAGCTTCGGACGGCTTCGGAAGCATGCGTTATCATGCGCAATTGCGCTTAAGTTCGCATGTTTGCTCTTTTAATCGCTAACGGAAAGAACAACTATTGTTTGCGCGACCCAACGCATCCTAGCGTATAACAGTAACCGTTAGTCACACTTGGTAAATCATTCGCAACAATTAGTTCCCCTACTTTTGCTCTTCGTTATATTTCAAACAATGTAACACATTTTCAAGCAGTTTTCGGTCAAACTTCGCCAATTTGACAAATTTACCCAATTCGCCAGACTGCGTTTAATGGATTCGCCTATGTGTGAGGAAGCCATTTAACGTTTCTCCTAAGATTGTAGTAAGATTAAAGAAGATTCATCACGATGAACTTATGAGCAGCCAATAATTTTCACGCTTCACTACGCTTCCAGGCGATTTAGACATCACGATGCCTCGTGCATAATCGTGACACCAACGTAGGCAAACGTGGTGAGTGCGTAGTAACATCGCGATAAACCGGACAGGCAACGCGACCCAATCGTCGCGTTGTCGTGGTCCATCGTGTACATTCGTGAGTAGTCATGATAGTTGTCGCTCAAGATCCTAGAGGAATCGTAACTGAAACGTAGGGTAAGCGTAGAAGTCCGTACCATTAACGTAGGGAAACGTACCAGAACGTACTACAATCTTGTAATATATACGTTATAAAATCATTCACGATTAATCATGATTAAACACGAAAGGCCACGAATGCCTCTACTATGGCTGTAATAATAAGCCTGATTGAGATACGATGGCACTAGGATTGTCCTACGTTTTGGAAAAATCGTGTCGGCGCTACGGCAAGCCACGAATGTTCTGAACATGTTCAAAACAGTCGTAGCGCTTCCCAATCAATAAGAATTCCCAAAGATTCTCCAGGATTCACACAGATGCCGGCACGTATGTGTTCTCGCTTTACCACGCTTCACCAAGATTTTGCAAATCGTGGGCAATCGTAGTCAAAATCGTGAGAGTGTGACCGAGACTTTACCAAAAAACATTAACCTTACCAAATAGCTAATATGTAAACTTTCTAAGTGTCAAAGGCCCATAACGTTGACAAATTTCAACTACAGTTACCAAACTTGGCCTATATATTAATTTTAATATGGGGAATATATGTTTGAAATTTGAATGAGAATACCTTAAGCCATTCCTGAGAAACTAGCTTACCAAAAAACTTTAACCTAGCCCAGACGCCAACGCCGACGGCGGCGCCGGGGCTAGTAGAATAGTTTGCCTTTTCATCGAAAAGTCGAGCAAAGAACTGCAAAATATGCTTACCGTAATCGAAAAATATCCACAGGGCGCACACCACTTCGCCGAAAGGCCAACGTCCGAAAACAATAAACGTCGCTTGAAAGCTCATCGCCGTTGCAGCCACGGTGATGTCAGTGATGGCCAGATTCACGATGTAATAGTTGAACGACGTCTGGAGCCTCTTGTCCACTTTCACCGCCACGAGGACCAGGACGTTACCGAGGATCGTGACGAGGACCACCGAGTACAGAGCGACGGCTATCAGCACCCTGTCCCATGTCCACTTGAAGTCAGGCGGTGTGGCATTCAGCAGAGAAACGTTTGTTGAATTTGAAATATTTTCCATCCCGATTTTCAATTACTTATTTTCATACGAGTACGTTGGATTTGAGATTTAAGCGTTGAAGTGAATGTAAAAAGTTCGCTCAAATTAAATTTAATAACTTTTTTGTAATATTCAGTATTGAAGTTTAAATGTCACAAGTTCGCTAACATCGAATTTAAGATGCTAGTTTGTAATAATCAGCGATAAAGTGAAAGACACAAGTTAGCTAACAATAATTTAAGATCGTATGTTGTTATAGCAAACGTTCTCCAGACTGCCGCCAGGCAGGTGAATGCTTCTTCGTGCTGCCAATACCGCCTCTCCTCATCTAACCGATGCGACACTTTGATGAAGTTCGTTCGATACCAGTCTGTATCATACTCAACGTAGTCGCATCATATTCGCCACATGGTATCACATAAGTAACATGGCTGCGCATAAATCACATTGCCTGTCTCTAAACAGGCTGGCGATCGAACTATACATGCACTAGAACTACTTATGGGCGCTTTAGTTACGAATGACGACGGATGATTGAGTTTATGAATGGCCCCGTGCGTGCTGGCACTGTTCGGAAGATTATTAATTTACAACAACAGTGTAAATAACAACTCGCTAATGGAATAACACATTTGATTCCGTGTTTTGTTCCATGGTGACACAATGACAGTTTCTTTCATGATGTTGCTGATCTTGTCATTCATTATATTGTGAAGTGATAAACTCTGTAACAATGGCTCTATAACGTTGTACAAAAAACACGATGCAATTATATGAAAAATACAACAATAACAAATTTTATTAGCAAACAAGCATATAAACATTGCTTTGTTTGCCAAATATATGCACGAAATGTTACGCAATATGTATAAAAGACACATATAAACTATTAGACAATGTCAGGAGTTGAAAAACAATTAATATATAACTGAAATGCAGAAACAACTACTACTAATAATAAGCATTTGAAAAAAGTATAAAATTAGGTTATATGTTACTTGGCCTGTTAAATACATTGTGCTATATGTAAAAACTTATTGAAACAAAAATTCGATATAGACAGGAGTTGTAAGAAAATGTATATATATTTCCAAAATACAACATATAAAAAGAACTGCTGTTATATATATGACAAAAACTTGAAATTAGGTTAATACACAATATAAATTTACGTTTATTGTGACTCTAATACCATTATTTACTAACAATTTTCTCGGACACTATTATTGTATCGACCTCTTTCTATTTCTAATCTGTGCGATGACAATCGAAATTTTGTTAGTGCTTTTATTTATTTTTTTGTTTTAACGATATCTAGATACGGTTCTTTATTAACAATGTCTTTGAAGCGACAGTATGTGGTGAGTCTTGGTGAATTGTTTATTACGCTGTAACAGTGTTGTTTATATTGATCAAATAGCCGTTGTTTTATAAGATTATAAGTGTATGTTTGTACGGATCTATCTATTGGCATTATTTTGAAGTGAGAAATTGTATTAACAACATGCAGGAAATTTAAACGTATAGGATACCAGAAATACCACCTTTTGTGTATACCGTGATTGTACATTTTATGTCAATCTTTTGTGGCATGTCAAATAATATTAATATAAAAGATTTACAAATTTACGAAGATACTAAAGTAACCACTTTTTTTACTCTCTCATTATTATTAATATAACCTTGACATTATTACAAGCACTATTATTATCATGTTTATTATTTTAGTAATACCATAATATTATTATAATTATTATAATTGTTATAATTGTTATAATTATTATAATTATTATAATTATTATAATTATTATAATTATTATAATTATTATAATTATTATAATTATTATAATTATTATAATTATTATAATTTTTATAATTGTTATAATTATTATAGTTATAATAATAATAATTATTATTATTATTATTGTTATAATTATTATTATCATCATCACCATTATTATTATCATTATTAGCATAATTATTTAGTTTGTTGTTGTTTTTATTTCAAGTGTTTGTTAGTGTTTGTGACGCTACATAATAAGATGTTTGTGGTATTAGAAATTATTTGAAATTGAAATCTCGATGTTCATCTTTCTAAATAGATGTATATCTTCCTATTAAATAAAACTACATTAAGCGCAAATAAATTTGCATGATAAACTTACATAAATATGCGAAATGTCAGTGTATAGTTTAATATATTACACGATGTGATATGTATTGTTAAATTACTTCCTTTCTGCTCAATTTCTTCCATTAAAATTATTTGTTGCTATTAAAAGGAGGCATCTCACCGTGACCACTTTCCCACATGAAGTGTTGCACTAAACATTGTTTGTGTATTTTTGTATGCCTTTTTGTGTTTATATATGCTCACATGTTATTACAAAATATTTATGTTTTGTAATCTGTGAAACAAATAAAGAGTTGTTCTGTTCTGTTCTGTTCTGTTCTGTAAGAGTTTCTTGTTCCGCCCATATGTATATTAAGCCTAGCTGTTCAAGTATTGTTTTTATCAGTGTCGCCCAATTTCTGTTATGTATGTATTTTTATGTTCTGCGACGTTATGTAGTTAATTATCTGTTATTTTTATAAGTCTATCGTCTGTTGATGAGATTATTTTAAACCAATATCTAAACATGTGTAATTTACTCATAACAGATAACGGATATCTTCCTAATTCATCGTATAAAGCAGACACATTTGTTGATTTATTAACACATAATATTTTTCTAAAAAATTGTGTGTAAATAATCTGTAACTCTTTTCCCGAATTATAACCCCAATTTCAGCAGAATAATGAAGTGCGGGTGTTACTAATTTATCAAAAATATTAATTTGTTCTTTGGTTTGGAATTCATATTGGTTTGAGAAGAGTCTCTGAAGTGCTTTGTTACCGTGTTCTGATATTGATTGTACTGTTGTTACCGTGTTCTGATATTGATTGTACTGTTGTTACCGTGTTCTGATATTGATTGTACTGTTGTTACCGTATTCTGATATTGATTGTACTGTTGTTACCGTGTTCTGATATTGATTGTACTGTTGTTACCGTGTTCTGATATTGATTGTACTGTTTTGTTTTATCAGTTTCCGTTTTTAAATAATGTTACACCTAAATACTTGAACGATGGTACTATTTCTAATGTTTCTCCATACAAATAAAAATTATGATTAGTTGGTCGATTACTTTATTTCAAAAATGACTACCTTGGTTTTATTGGTGTTTATGTTGGGTTTGAATCGATTGCAGTAACTTTCGATGTCATTCAACATTGACTGTAAAGAAGACGGCGATGTTGAAAAAGGACCTGATCGTCAGCATATGATAACAGGAAAAATTGTATTTCGTTTATAGTTATTATGCCGTCAATGTCAGAGTTTATATTTTCTATGACGTCATTCACGAACATCATGAACAGGATGCTCGAACATGGGTCTCCTGTATATGAGTGTATGTATTCAGATATATGTGTTTGTAATTTGACCGCTGCTTTCACGGAAGAATACATCGCTTTATAGGCGGAAACCATTTTAGAGCTGATTTGCTCTGATGTTAATTTTTGCCAAAGAAGTGAACGATTTATGCTATCATAGCATTTAGCATAATCGATAAAAATGCAGTATAGCTTTTGACCCGAGTTCAATACTTTATTATTATGCTTTGAGAATAAAGATGCATTCAACTGTGCTTTTTCCTTTCTGGTAGCCATATTGAAATTCGGATATTTTCTTATTGTCTTCGCACAATTTAGTGAGCCTGAAATATATGTTACATAAATGTATCTCGCTATGACCTTAAATAAGGATACTAGATGCTAGTGCACTAGTCAAGAAACTGCGCTGAATTTTCTGTATAAATACTTATTCCCTTTAACGACAAATCGGCTATTACTTAGACACGCAAAAAACAAACAGAGCTCACGTTTGTTGTTACAAGTCACTAGGAAGAAGGCGGCATTTTCATTTAATTGTACATTCAAATTAACGATGAAAATTATATACCGGTAATCTGATAAATGGTTAACAAAGTGAAGCTTGTCGAATACATATTAAACCCTCACAATAAAGCATTATGAACTCACTGAGTTCATTTGCTGCAACAATAAATCATTATGTAATCCGCATAAATTTAGCTAGTAAAATGACCATTTAATCAGAACTCCCTTGAATGATCATGTTGAGGTTTTCTTGTGTGCAACGCATTTAAAATGGTTTAGGAGTTTAAAACCTAAGTGTTGGAAATTTGGTGTGGATAAGGATGTGTGATATAGTTTAATAAATATATGACATCAACACATAAGGTATGAATATAAATAATTTGTAATTGACGAAGAAACAAATCCTTATTTAAAACTCACTGTATACTGTTCATAACAGATATGGCATCATAACCAGAAGACATTGAAAGCAAACTGATGTGGCAGTATCAGAAGTATCTGATAATGACCAAGAATGTGATGACAAAGACACCAATAAACGCAAATATATCAGCAGTGTTAGCGAACATGAACTCAGTATAAGCACACCAAAAGCTGAAGGTAAAAGGCAAACAAAGAAAAAGGCCAAACGGGAGAAACAGAAGAACAATGAGCAAGAAAATAATGATGATACAACAAGCATCAGCAACAGTGACATTTCAAGACAGTTAAGTGAAATAAATGAAAAATTGTCAAATGTGATGATGAAAGATGACAATATGATTGAAAAAAATAAAAAAACAGTCTACTTCATAGAATTGAACTGTTTGAACAAAAATGTTTGATAAAGAAAATGAAAATGATACCCTAAAGAAGGATATAGATAAACTACAGAAACAACTTCATGTTGAGAAGAAGAGAAAAAGCAGATACTGGCCGAGTTAAAAAAGGAAAAGGATACGAACAAAGAAAATTTCAATGAACTTGAACAATATAGCAGGATCAATAATATAGTATTTCCTAGCCTTCTAGATTCAGATAAAACTAAAACTCCTGAAACCATTATGAAGATAGTAGCAGATGCTGTTAAAAAACACACCGGGATTGAAATTAGAGAAAGTGACATTGATTGTGGACATAGGCTAGGCAGATTTGAAAATGGAAAAAGCAGACAGGTAGTGATTAAATTTATCTCTAGATCCAGAAAGATCCAAATTCTCAAAATGAGCAAGCAGCTTAAACAGGGCAAAATCTAAGTAAACACCTTACACCACTGACTCTGTTCGCTTGAAGAAAAAGGACACTGTGGAATCGGTTTGGACTAGAAGCGGAAAAATCTTTTACAAGAACAGAGACGGTGGCATACATAGAGTTCTTTATAAACAGCATGATGACTGGCTAAACCTACCTTGGTCTTAGAACTAGACAACAAGGACAGAACTGTGACTCATAGTGTGCACCTTACATATTTTGAGAAGTATACCATCATGAGCCGCCATATACATGAACAGAGATGTCCCAAATCCATGTGCAGTTGTATAGACAAAGGATTAGTGGTCACCCAAATGTAGCTAGTTAAACAAGTAATGACAGTGTAGTGTGTGTAATAAGTCAGTTATTTATACCATACAAACAATGTTAACCAGAAAAATTAATAAACCAATACATGTTATGTATAAAACTAAAATGTATATATGTCGTGCTAGGTTTAGCATAATTGTTAATTCACAAATAGTAATACTCTGGATAAATGAAAATTAATGCATAAAGTGTATTTTATAATATATAATTATTATTTATATTAGATTTTCCACAGTTTGTTTTTAGATATAAATACATTACAACAACTAGGTGGCTAATTACACATCACATGTACTTGATGAAAGCCTTCCTTTTGCTTCAATAGGACGGAACAACCTTATGTACATGAAACATGTATGTAATTCCTTCCCTTGAGCTTTTGTTTGTAAAGAATAAATGCAATAATTCATGCCTAATCATTACCCTTGTCAGGAATCCTTATCATATATGAGGATCTCCTACATTGAAAGTACCAACTTAAAGACACACACTGGATAGGTGTTTACCTCTTTGTTTCTTTTTGACCTACAAGTTACATATTTAGGCCAGTGTTATTAATATAAGAATGACCCATATTGTTTTTTTCTCTTTTTGTGTTTTTTTTTACCTTCAAATTATATTAATTGGACAATGTGTAAGTATAACGAGGTTGCGTTCCTTTTTGCCCCTTTATTTACATTAGTAGGTCACTGTGTAAATATAAATATAAGCCACGTAATAACGAAGCTTGGTACATATTGCTCTTTTTATGTCTGTAAGAACAGGATTATCCATTTAACCCTGTTTATATTTTGTAGACTGCATACAATTTTATACAGACTGTTATTTCTAGAGACAGTGATTTGGACACGGTATCTTCCATTGAGAAAACAACAAACGAATAGATATTCAAATATTTAGAGAGCTATAAATATTGGTCCATACATGATTAATAAAAACCGCACATAATTAGCTCAGAAAGCTAATATAAAATGTAATTTGGTGTATATGACACTCTTAAAGCTCAGGAAAATAACGCAAATCCCTTTTTTGCAACATAGGTTTTAGCAATAACAAATGTGTGATATTTGTATAAGTTATATGTATTAACTTAACAAATTAAGTTAGAGTACATGTACAAAAAATAATATAAATGATACTTATGCGAATTCACTGCCATGCATGTCTATACATTGGTATAAACATCACAAATATTATATTATTTTGGCAACACAGGTTGAAGTAGTTGAAGTAGTAAAATGTTCCGATTCCTATACGATATTTTTTTAATTTATATATAATACTAACACATTAATTTAGACATTTGGTATCGATAATTATAAAAAGAAATACTACTGTGTGAAATACGCTACCATATATGTATACAATTATAATATTTCACATAGTGAATGTTTAAATATACATATCTTTAGTACATTAAAATACATCTAGTATCTACTACATGTTATTTCCATAATGCATTCAGTTTGATGTCAATTCATATTTGATTGTTTTGCATTTTCAGATACTAATATCATAATTACACGTATATTAGTAAGGCATTTTACTCTTTTTTTTCAAGTACTGGTATAAAATGCTAGCTAGGTTACTTTTATATTGTTGGTATAACATGTTGGTATATATACAAACAAATGTATGTACATGTATAATATACTAGCTAGGCTACTTTCATATTGTTGGTATAATATGTTGGTATATATACAAACAAATGTATGTACATGTATAATATACTAGCCTGGCTACTTTCATATTGTTGGTACAAGATGTTGGTATATATATACAAACAAATGTATGTTCATGTATAATATACTTGCTAGACAACTTTATTATTGTCGGTATGAGATGTTGGTATATACATATATAATATACTATATATGCAGCTTTAAAATTGTTGGTATGAGATGTTGCTGTATACATGTATAGTACACTGGCTAGGCAGCTTTAAAATTGTTGGTATGAGATGTTGGTGTATACATATATAATATACTAGATAGGCAACTTTATATACACTAGATATGCAGCTTTAAAATTGTCGGTATGAGATGTCGCTGTATAAATGTATAGTACACTGGCTAGGCAGCTTTAAAATTGTTGGTATGAGATGTTGGTTTTTACATATATAATATACTAGATAGGCAACTTTATTATTGTAGGAATGGGACGTTGGTGTATACGTATACATATATAATAAATAGACTGCTAATACATAGTTGCTTTTCTACTATTGATTATGTCAGTATCATTCATATACACATTGTTTAATAGTAAACCATACTTTTGTCACAAACTAGTAGCACGATTACTGGTATGCTAGTGAGTCATTTTCAATAACTTTTAGTGCATTATTACACTTACTAGTTTAATATACTGGCCAGGTTAATGTAATATTGATGGTATGAGATGTTGGTGTATACATGTATATAAAAATACAGAAGACTGCCAATGCATAGTTGATTTTTTTTTAAACAGCAATATCAGTATTATAATACCATACAGTATATAGTTTATTGGCAACTCATTAGTTATTTTAACATAAATGGTGGTTTAATTACCATTAATATAATAAGGAATATATAATATTTTATTTATTTTACATACCGGCATTTTCATAATTTATGAGAGAGAAAAGTGCATAATGAATGGTGATAGAAGTTGATTTATACATAAGCATGTACATATAGCGGACTCCTAATGCATATTTTATTGTTTAAGTAGACATTTTATTCTCATGATACCATGCAATATATAGTTATGATGGCAATCCATATTAGATACATAAGCATTCTTACATACTAGAAACATTCTCACTTGTATTCTAGTAAGACATATTTAATATACTAGCATTTCACATACTGGTATAAGCCACTAGTCAGGCATATATAATGTTGTTATATAGAGGCCTCATTTCTGGTACGCTGGAAAGATATATGTAATATATTAGTATTTTGTGTACTCGTATAAGACACTATCAAATATTGTTGCACATATAACCAATTATTCAAATGATATGTGATACTGGATGATACTGGGCAATTATTTTTGCAGGTAATGCTGTACATGTAAAAATAAAACTACATAGCATTTTTTTGATGTATACATAGCATTGTTTCTTTCATATTAAAATCATACCCCTAATTGTTCAGGCTTATTTGTATGCAGCAATATATCATAGATTTGTGTAAGAGTGTTCTTTTTGCTCATTGTTGAAACTAGCAAAATAAAAAATAAAAATCTGTATATATACATATACAGTTCATACTTTTATTTATTTAACACCTTGATTTATTTGCATTTTACATGTATGGTGTATTTTTGTGAATCCTATATAGTGTAACACGTACGCCAAATTATGTTTGATGTTTTATGACGTCATGACGTCATTATAACGTCGTTGTCATAGCATGTTACCTGATTAATGCTTTTCAGCCAAAACTTTGTGATTAATTTAATTAGCTATGTTTGACGTTTGACTTCTTCATTAAATATATATTAAATATGCATAAGGAATACGGAATTAGTGGCAATGAATGACCGTTATCAGTTTTTTTGGCTTATTATTTTTACAATACTGTTTGTGTTCCTTTTTGTGTTTTCCAAAACAAAACAAAAATTGGGTCGGCGGATTCGAGAAACTAAAAATCGTTGCTGTAAAGTGTAAAATACAAAATAATGTATGTGTCGTCTTGAACATGTATGGTGACAGTGAAACTATTCAGAGCAAATCAGTTGTTTCAAAAGATTTCCTTCAATATTGATCAAACGCAGCAAATATTTTAAAGTGAAATATGTTAAACAATGTTACATGTCGTTTAAACCTACCGGTATGTATTTCAGGCAACTTTGACAATCTTCTTGTTCAGAACCCACCTCCTTGATTTGGTTAAAATTTCATAGAAATGTTCCTAGCGTGACCCTCAACCAAATAATTTTGATTGGTAGAAATACATGACCGCCAGGGGTGGGATAGTTTGACCATATATTGCTAATTAGGCAACTTTGACAATCTTCTTGTCAGAAACCACTGATTGAAATTCAAAATATCTTCAATAATATTTCTTTGTTTACGCTTCCTAAATCCTTCAAATTAGTTTGTTTTGTTGTTTTGATGTTTTTTGTCATTGTTGTCTTTCAGTATATTTTTCTTCAAATGTCTCTAATATGCCATTACATGTGTACATATAACTATCATTTATTATTGTTAGGTGGAGTGCAGTGCACAAGAATTCTAAATCTAGCTGTATTATTTACATAGTTACTGAGTCATTTTTCCTTGTCCGGCTATTTTCTCAAAAACTACAAAAGGGATTGAACTCAAAACTTTATACATAGTTGTGCACAAGAAATATAACTAGCTGCATTATTTACGGATTTATTTTCCTTTTTCTTGTGTCATTGTTCGGCCATTTTCTCAAAAACTACTGAATGGAAATACATGTTTTCACCTCGAAACTACATGTTACTTGTATCAATATCCTTGTGACCTAAAATGTGTGTGTACATTTACGCATTTTTCCTAGTAGACAGAAGAAGATGAGAGTTCCGACAGGCGACCTGAATATTCCGTTTATATGTTCAGTAGTCGAAACAAAAAACTCTTTAACTGTTCAGAAGTCTTACTTGTAACATTATTGTCATCATATTTTGTTGCTACGTTATTAAGGATTATTGTAATAATACTATGTTCCATATATAGTAATGTTTTGTTGGATGTAAATAATTAATTTATCACCACTTATTTACATAGAGTATACATGTACCCCAATAAATTCTGGAGAGAAAGAGAGAGTACATATACTCCCAAATTTCAAAAGTACGCGTACATTTACTCCCAGTACAAAAGCCAATCTGGAGCACTGAATTAGAGTGAGTTTTAATTAAACTCAGGTAGGCGACCCAGGGCCATTTTGCCGTCTAGTTATTAAAGAAAATAATTATTATAACTGTTCGTTGTTTACTGTGTTACTTTTAAACAGGCTTTCTAAAATTAAAATAATGTTTGCCATAACTCGGGAAGATTACCTGAAAAGCAGAAAAGTGGGCTTTATCAATCATTTATTTGGTTTACTTGGCCTCATCGGAAGCAAATTCTTATTAGTTATTATGTTTACATGCATCTGCCTTGATCACTGTGACAGTAATGGGATTTTAACGTCATAGGGTCATTATGCCCCTGGACATTATAACACTTTAAACAAATATGCATTCAAATTTCTAAACTCCCGGTATATTTATCAAATGCTTACTATCTCATTATGTTTTCTGCTCAGTTTGGCATTTTGAATCTTTCAATAAGAATAATTTTCTGACTTTTGTTTACGTTCTCAATAATATTCATGAGAATGTGTATTTCTTAGTTTCTAAAAAGTACTTATTAATAAAAGAACTTTCTTTTAGCATCATTTTGATACCATATTTGTTAGAATATACACAAAACTGACGAAAATATAACAAATTACAATGGGGATATATAAAATGTGCACCAAATTGACCTTTTACCTAATTTGTAGCCATGACATGGGTGTTTGTCAGTGACATCCTACAGAACCATATGCAGGTGGTATTGAGCAACACAAATATTGTATTCAAACATTCCTACTCTCTGATGCCATCGACCATGATAAATAAGCCACTTTCTTTTTGACGGACTCTGGCATATCAGTGAAAACACTATAACTGGAAGAGCTTTCATTTTTAGGCCGCGTATAATTTAATGGTGACAGTTAAACTACTGTAACTGATAGCTATGTCAGTCCTCAAGCGCGTTAATATAACGGTACCAATGAAACAATTTATTGTAACCGATATATATATATATATTCAAGAACTGTGCTATTAGAATAGAAACTGGTGGGAGGAGCCTAATATGCAAGCTTATCGTGCAATAAATAGCGTGCAGTATATTGAAATGTAGTTGTAATTTATACGCACGCTACTTATTGCACTTAACGATTGCACTGAGTGGACACATTGCGACAGCGCTAAATTTGGAAATGACACGCATGCCAAGCATGCCAGATATCACGTGGCATCTAGGAAGTGCCCCTTGGGATCGGCATCGTAGAAAGTTGCAATGCGATTGGGAAATATGGTACAAAACACTTGTAGCACCCTGTGGCCTCAATACGTTAATTATTTAACCTCGCAATGCGGCCTCGTTAAATAACTAACATATTCGATCAAAGTGTGCTACAACTATTAATAATTTCATACTTGTAATCGCGTACTTATATTTAATGACGGTAGTAATTATTTCTGCGAAGGAGCCTTTGTTACCAGAGGTCTCTCTGAATATTGACTATTGCACCATGTGCGCTATATGTTACTGCGTTAATTTGAATACCATTGAAACGACTCTCGGTAAAGCGGTTTTAGCAACTGGTCTTTCAGATGCCTTGTTGAAAAGACATTATTTAATTTAGTTGATACTGTTATTAATAGATAAACAGCTTCTGTTGATTTGCATTCGCATCGGTGTTCAAAATACCCGAGCGTACAAACATCTAAAGTTTGAAATAAATAAAATGTCACACGTTTGTATTAATTTTATATACGATCATTAAACGGCAGCATTGCCAGTAGGGACACCCTTATTTACATTTCGCTACCTTAGACTGAAAAGGGCCTATTTTACATGTGTTAAAGAAACAGATAGGCCCTTTTCATTCTAAGGTGGCGGTTTACAGTTCCAATATTTCAGTCAATGGGTCAATAACTTATTGCTTGCTACATGTACCATTTTTAAAGGATGTTTTCAATGACTGTAGTCCTTAATTTAAAACATTTTTACGTGGGACTTTGAATAAGAACTAACACAAGTGTCATTGTTTAGCGAATTAATGAAAACAAATGTGCTAATTACTTCTTCTAAAGCATCAGCGAGAAATTTAATGGATATTGTTATTTGTCACATGCAATACCTTGTTTTGCGTGTGATACACCAATTTCAAATATTTTATATAGTACACACGTGTAAGATAAGCTATCGAGCATTTCCATTAGCTATACTCATCACTTATTTACATACGTCATGGATTGCAGGTACTCTCCCGTATGACGTCATCAGCATTTCTGCAGTTGCCATTTTGGTTGAAAATTTGAAATTGTTATTTATTCGGGTTTCTTGAGATTTGTTTGCATATGTTTCATCCATTAATATTGTTAGGGGCATTTGCGAACTTAAATGTGAGGAATTGTTTAATTGTTTGACGATTTTATTCGGAACTATTTTTTAGCGTTACCATGCCATTGCTGACGTAGTAATTTGGCTGTCAAATAGTTCGGTCAGAAACTTAACGAAGTGATTAAACATGCAATTTTACTCTGTTTTATCATGATTGTGATCAAACAGACCTTACACTCGTTGTCATTAATCAAATAAAATGTCAACTCGTGCCGGATCATATATATCCGATAAACAATGTACGTCATAAGAAAAAAAGAAAAAGTGTTAATTCGCCTTATTGCACTAGACTAGGTTTATACGCAGTTATTTAAAATATTAGATCGACTGCAGAAACTGACTATTTAGAACTCATGGATTTCTACTTATTAAATGCATTGGTTTAAAATAAATGTGTCATAAATTTACTTGTGTAAGCATACAATTTTCTCACTCGTCAACTTCGCCATTTGCAAAAAAACACTACTGCACAATAATCATGCCGAAAATGGATTGTCGATTGCATGGCTTTAATTGTAATAAAATGAATAAAATAGTGAAACATACTTGCAGTATTTATGTGCAAACTATAAATAAACGTTCAAAAGGCTGATTTCAAAATATGCCTAGGCATATGACCATAACAGAATGGGTTAAACATTCCAAAACTGTAGAGGATACATTCTTATCAATTTAAGAATTACTTTAGGCAAATAAAATAATTATAGAAGCCAGTTTACATAAAATAAATGCTTTCATATAAAAGCATTGATATTATTTTTTACATGTAATTAGCATGTTATATAGCAATACATATATCATTTGTTATGGAAAGGTATATCCGCCACTATATGCATGTTACTAAATGACAATTGCATGTTGCTAAATGACAATTGCATATTGCTAAATGACAATTGCGTGTTGCTAATGACAATTACACGTTGCTAAATTACAATTGCCTATTGCATTATGATATTCGTAATGAAACGACACACATATCCGCCGGTTAAAGACATTGTTATGTTATTTACATGCATACGCGTTCTGCTACGTGGTAACTGCTTGCTTCTTAATGCCAAATTCTTGCTTCTTGCATGTAATTGACAAGTGCTTTCAGCCTTTTGTTTGCCTACTGCAATATTGAAATGTTTATTCATACTATTCCTTTCTGCATTCCTATTCTCATTTACTTTGTTGTTGCTAATTGTCACAAGCGATTAACTAACTAGTGGATTTTGCTAAGCATGTTAATGCATTTTAACATTACAGGGAACCAACAAGAATTTAACTTTTTAGCGCAAATTACTATATACGGGAGACAACTCTCGACAGCAAATTCAGATGTTCGATAGTTTCCGGAGATGGTATTGTAGACTGCTTTTGTCATGATAACAATTTTGGAGTCCAAGCTAGTTCTGTTGAACGTACATTTTGCGTAAAATGTAATCGTTAAGAATATTTTTTTTCAACAAAGAATTTTAATTACAGAACAAACATGAAATAATAAACAAAATACGACATAGAAACGAAAAATAGCGATTTAATGTTGTCGTGGATTTCTATTATCAATTTCATAAAATATTCATGAGTAACCCAAGAATGCAGTAGATATGCATATATATGTATACACATGCATTGACAGACGGGCGGACGGACACTCGGGCGGACGTGTGTGTATGTGTGTGCGTGCGTGCATGTGTGTTGATGTGTATGCGTGTGTATGTGTGTGTACGAGCGTGCGTGCGTGCGTACGGTGTGTGTGTGTGTGTGTTTTGAATGTGCGTATTTCGTAGTTTATGAGGTCCCTCTGCGCCCCTGCATTTCGTGGGGACCCGGGGTGTGTACCAGCATCCCTGCTTAATTTACATTTAAACTCATCACAATTTGGGACGAATTTTGAATCATAACTGTTTCTGTTGTATATTTTTTTAATTCTGGTGTGGTGTTGTACTGTTTGGGAGTAGGGGGCGCTCAGTACACATTGCAGGGTGCAGTGCAAGAGGAAACTCCAGCTATCCGGTATGTTGACCCACAACCATACTCACATGCGCCGAGTAGGGAATGAACCCGGGCCGCCTAAATGAAAAGCGAGTCTACCAACCACTGAGCTACCCGGACAGTGCTTCAAGCTATTCAGAAGTTGTAGGACGGATACGTGGTATGCCTAAAAGTCATCCGTACGGACAGACGGTCGGGCAGACAGTTAATGCGCAAACCGTCAGGACTGATACACTGAACACACTGAACACAAAACTCTCTTTTTTCAATTAAGTCCTTACACACGGTTAACGGAACCGTAATTACCTTAAGTATTGGGACACCCTAAATATTGGGACATCCCTTATATTTGGAAAAATAAATATTTTACGCGCCCCTTAATAATGGGACACATTTGAAAGTTGAATTATTTCGTGTCCCTAGGTATCGGGACACCAAAATAACATGTTATGTTGTTACTGTATACAATAATTAATTGGTTCAAGACATAGATATAATTATGCAGAATAAATTGTATCATATATTGCCCTAAATGTTGGGACACAATTTCGAGAATTAGTTTTTGTATGTCCCTTAATACTGGGACAATAACACATCTAATTATTTTTAAGTGTCCCAATACTTAAGGTAATTTCGGTAGATATGACATGCTTTGTGACAGACAGGCACCCGGACGTACGGACGAAAGTACTGACAGACAACGGTATTAGCTCAACATCGCCATGCTTGTGCTCACTAAGACTAGCTTTACTGATTCGCAGAGGCGGGACAAACAACTGGTCCTTCTTTCGACCAAAATAGCCAGGAGCTTAACTAGTCAAAAGTAGCTTGGAGTTAGATATATCCCAGCGATTTTACGGACACTGCCGGAATTTCTGGTTCACGGTTACATATGAATGACATATTACAAATTGTCAAGTCGCATTTGTGTAACTTCTTGTTGCTAAGTGCTTGCTGCTTTGGCCTTGCTAAACTTTCAATCGTTTAATGCCTAAACTATCATGACTAGGTTTAATCAAATTCACATAGTAAAAATGTACAAAGCAATATGAACTTGTTCGCAAAGACACTTAACGATGACACAGAGAGGATGCATTTGTCATTTACACGCAAGAATATGTGATTTAATTTAATTAACCGATAGAAAGAAGCACTAGGACGCATGGAAGTTACAGTTTATTAGTAACGAATAACACTGTCCAATAAGCAATTATCATTTAGCAACATGTGATTGTCATTAGGGACATGCAATTGTAATTTAGCAGCATGCAATTGTAATTTAGCAACATGTAATTGTCATTTAGAAGCATGAATGTACTGGCGGATATACCCTT
Organism: Congeria kusceri; assembly: GCA_027627225.1. Classification (NCBI taxonomy): domain Eukaryota; kingdom Metazoa; phylum Mollusca; class Bivalvia; order Myida; family Dreissenidae; genus Congeria; species Congeria kusceri. The sequence continues at coordinate 13,743,496 of CM051039.1, forward strand.
CCATAATTTGTGCAACGATGTAAATGATGACATTTTACTTCTAGCTCAGTTGGTAGAACGCTGGGCTGTCAATGCGGGGATCGTTCGAAACCCAGCCCGGCCAAATAACCTGTGTGGGGATTGGCCATTGACATATTTCTCGGCCATCTTCCCACTACCTCTGATTCAAGTATGGCAGTTGTCAGTTACTGGCATAAGTATGTGCACTAAGTACTGGTAACCCGCTTAGATCAGCTCAAAAGTGTGAGTATCAGTCGTGATTTGACTGAACTACTGTTAAAAACGGCGAAAAATCCACACACACACACACACACAAATCTTTCGAACACCCCGCCTATATTCGTGCTCAAGAGGCACACTCTAACAATAGCATGAGGGTCCAAGACAATGCTTCCATCGCATTAACGGCGTATATTGCTAGGGCGTTTCAACCGGACGCTCGTAAATGAATTTATCGTTGACTTAAAGGTCAGTCTTTATGGGCTATACATTATATATGCAGTCGAAAGGGCAAGAAACTTGACAAAAGTATCGTTGCTGACATATTCTTTACGTGATATTTAGCCAGCCATAAATATTTTAAAACATCTGAATGCGTGTGCACACTTCGGAAATAAATGTACTAGTTTATACTGTAAATGCTGTCGGATTTTTGCGTCACGCATAACTGAAAACGTATAACTGCTAGAGTGACAAATTTTATAATCATATTCATCGGCATCGGGGCTTGTGCACATTGGTATTTTGGTGCAGTTTTTTATTGACATCAGCGGAGTTATGGCTCTTTTTAGCAAAATATTATATTTTTGTGTCGCGCGTAACTAAAAAAGTATTGCTGCTAGAGTGATGAAACTTAACAAACAAATTAATCAGCGTATGAACTTCTGCATCTGAGTAATTTGGTGCAGTTTTTCCGGCATCAGCGGATTTATGGCCCTTTATTAGCAAAAAATGACATATTTGGACTTGTGTCGCGTGCATATAAAAAAGTATTATTGCTAGAGTGATGAAACTTTATAAACATATTAATCAGCATGTGAACTTGTGCACCTGGGTATTTTGGTGCAGTTTCAGTGGAGTTATGACATTTTTTTTTTTAAATATGACATTATTGGGCTTGTGGCGAATGTAACTCATAAAGCATTAATGCTAGACTGTTGAAACTTTATAAACATATCAATCAGCATGTGAACTTGTGCCCATCAGTATTTTGGTGCAGTGTTTTTCGGACATCAGCGGAGTTATGGCCAGCAAAAATTTACATTTTTGGACTTGTATCGCGCGCAACTCAAGAAGTTGTATTGCTAGAGTAATGGAACTTTATAAAAATATTAATGAGTATGTGAACTTTTGCACCTGGGTATTTTGGTGCAATTTTTTCCGCCATAAGTGGAGTTATGACCCTTTTTCTATGATTTCTGTCGCGTGTAACTCAAAAAGTATAACTGCTAGACTAATAAAACTTTATAAACATATTCATCAGCATGTGAACTTATGCACCTTGGTATTTTGGTGCATTTTTTTCGACATCAGCAGAGTTTTGGGACAACCAGCGGAATGTGGTGGCATCAGTGTCCTACGGACACATGTCTAGTTTTTAATTGTGTTAGGTAAACTTTCACAAAATGAAGAGCTCAGTGTTTAAAACAAGAAACGTATAAAATTTATATTGATATGTTAGGATGGGTCTATTATGGCGTCGTATTTGAGTATTATGTGCAGATCGTAAGTGGTCACTCATGCGACGGATAAGTGACTTATAAGTGAAACACCTACCAAGTTACATATTTGTTAGTTTTAAACTTAAGTATTTATTTAGGAAGTTCAATTTACACTCCTTATTTTCAAAATTACGATAGAAACCGAGTATCTTTGTAACGATATCTCCAGTTGCCTCTGGACGTTTATCATTACCTCTGTTTCACACTGAATATCTTTTTAAAGAATATCGCCTATTGCCTTTAAACGGTTATCATTACGCCTGTTTCACACTGAATATATTTTAGAATTTCTTTCCTGTTGCCTTGAAATGGTTATAAGTACGCCTGTTTCACATTGAATATGTTTAACAAGATCTCTCCTGTTGCCTTTAAACGGTTATCACTACACCTGTTACATACTGAAAATGTGATTAAAAAATGCCTCCTGTAGCCAATGAACGGTTATCATGAAGCATGTTTCACACCGAATATCTGCTTAAAGAATATCTCCCGTAAAATTTGAACGGTTATCATTACGCCAGTTTCAGACTAAATATCTTTTTTAAACAAGAATATAACCCTTTTGATTTTGTACGGTTATCATTACGCCTGTTTCACACTGAATATCTTTTTAAAGAATATCTCTGTTGCCTTTGAACGATTTTCATTACGCCTGTTTCACACTGAATATCATTTTAAAGAATATCTTTAAACGGCTATCATCGCGCCTATTTCACACTGAATATGTTTTTAAAGATTTCTCCTGTTGCCTTTGAATGGCTATCATTACGGCTGTTTCACACTGAATATCCTTTTTAAAAATATCGCCTGTTGCCTTTGTGCGGTTATCATTACTCTTGTTTTACCCTGAATATGTTTTCTAAGATATCTCATGTTGCCTTTGGACGGCTATCATTACGCCTGTTTCACACTAAATATCTTTTTAAAGAATATCTCCTGTTGCCTTTATACGGTTATCATTAAGACTGTTTCACACTGAACATCTTTTTAAAGATCTCTTGTTGCCTTTGAATTGCTATCATTACGCCTGTTTCACACTGAATAGCTTTTTTTTTAAATATCTCTTGTTGCCTTTGAATGATTATCATTATGCTGTTTCACACTGAATATGTTTTTAAAGATATCTCCTGTTGCCTTTGAATGGCTATCATTACGGCTGTTTCACACTGAATATCTTTTTAAATAATATCACCTGTTGCCTTTGTACGGTTATCATTACGCCGTTTTACACTAAATATCTGTTTAAAGAATATCTCCTTTTGCCTTTATACGGCTATCATCGCGCCTGTTTCACACTGAATATGTTTTTTAAAGATATTTCCTGCTGCCTTTTAATGGCTATCATTATGCCTGTTTTACACTGAATATATTTTTAAAGATCTCACCTGTTGCCTTTCAACTGTTATTATTTCGCCTGTTTCACACCCGTATTTTAGGGAAACGACACGTTATAGGGACATCTTCACAGATAGGAAATTGACAATTTTCAAAAATGTTGTCATCGATAAACACTTATAAAAACAAGCGGAATAACACTCCTGACAAAGATATATATTGGACATATAGTGTCTTTTTAGCAAAATTATTAATTGGAGTGGATAACATTATACAGCGTTTGTAACGCTTTTCAACTGTATTTCGGACAACACGTGACGTGTATCACTTACATAGCGTTAAAAATTTACTTTAAGGAATGAAAGTCAGAATGGTCGTAGGTTTGAGTCCCGGCGAAGGCAAATCATTTATTTGTTTCCTTATATAGTATCTGTAGTTTTTTGCTACTCAGAAACAATCGCATAGGGAATACAGAGAGCATATACATTGTATTTCTACCTGTCTATGAATTATTTATTAACTCATTCATCAAAACGCAAACACTTAAAACCATGCATTATATGTATATTCCTATACAACCATTAATTCATTCAATCATGTGAGAATGGCATTGAAACACTCGATCATTCGAAGTTCAATATCATAGATGAACGTCCGTATGAAGAGACATGGGGGAACCGCGAACATATGGTACTCAATAAAAGTGTCACGTTATCCACTCTTCGGTTGACAAACATTTAATTATTAAGGAACCATTTTTCATTGTTTTTTTTATTTAAGAAATAATTTTCGCATTATCGTTGTTTATTGGCCAATAAACAACGATTTGGAGTTCAGATGCGTGGGAATTAAACCACAAGGCCGTTAGCCCGATTTGTTTAATAGCCACGCATCATAACGACAAAGAGTTGTTTATTGGCCGATAAACAACGATAATGCGAAAATTACTTCGATTCTAACATGATTTGACATGTATTTTGCAATTGTAATTAGAACTATTTCTGACTGTGCTCCGCCAAGAATCGGGACTAATTGTTCATTAGTAGTTTAACAACGCATATTTCGTTTTGTGTTTATAGGAAACTTAGCGAGTATCATGTTCAACAGACAGACACTTACAATTTATAATCACAAGATCCTTTCCTTCAGTTCACACAAAGTCTGCATTCATTCATTTGTTCGTTCGGTCGTTCATTAATTAAGTAATTAATTAATTAATTCATTCATTCATTCACCCGTTAATTAATTAATTAATTAATTAATTAATTAATTAATTAATTCATTCATTCATTCATTCATCCGCTCACATACTCATTCATTCATTCACTCACTTATATACATATTCATTTATTCATTCACGCACTCCATCATTCATTTACTCACCCGTTCACTCATTCATTTATTCATGCTTTTGTATAATTTTGGCTCTATGTATACAATCATTATACAAATGTAGTAGTAACTACATGTATATCATTATATAGAAGTATCATTATCGTTATTATAGCAGTGGTAGTAGTGGAAGTAGTAGAAGTAGTAGATGTAGTAGTAGTAGTAGTAGTTTTAGAAGTAGTAGTAGTAGTTGAAGTAGTAGTAGTAGTAGTAGTAGTAGTAGTAATAGTAGTAGTAGTGATAGTAGTAGTAGAAGTAATAGTAGTAGTAGTAGTTACTACTACTACAACTACTACTACTTCGACTTCGTACTACATTAAGTACTACTACTTCGTACTACTACTGTTACTACTGCTGCTGCTGCTGATGCTAAGTAGTAGTAGCAGTAGCAGCAGTAGCAGCAGTAGCAGTAGTAGTACGAAGTAGTAGTACTTAATGCAGTACGAAGTCGAAGTAGTAGTAGTAGTAGTAGTTACTCAGCAGTAGCAGCAGCAGTAGTAGCTGTAGTAGTAGGAAGTAGTAGTAGTTGATGTAGTACGAAGTAGGAGTAGTAGTAGTAGTAGTAGTAGTAGTGGTAGTAGTAGTAGTAGTAATAATAGTAGTAATAGTAGTAGCAGCAGCAGCAGTAGCAGCAGCAGTAGCAGCAGCAGTAGTAGCAGTAGTAGTAGGAAGTAGTAGTAGTTGATGTAGTACGAAGTAGGAGTAGTAGTAGTAGTAGTAGTAGTAGTAGTAGTAGTAGTAGTAGTAGTATTAGTAGTAGTAATAGTAGTAATAGTAGTAGCAGCAGCAGCAGTAGCAGCAGCAGTAGCAGCAGCAGTAGTAGCAGTAGTAGTAGGAAGATGTAGTAGTAGTTTTAGTACGAAGAAGACGTAGTAGAAATAGTAATAGTAGTAGTAGTAGTTGTAGTAGTAGTAGTAGTAGTTGTAGTAGTAGTAGTAATAGTAGTAGTAGTGGTAGTGGAAGTAGTAGTAGTAGTAGTAGCAGTAGTAGTACGAAGTAGTAGTAGTTGATGTAGTACGAAGTAGGAGTAGTAGTAGTAGTAGTTGTAGTAGTAGTAGTAGCAGTAGTAGTAGTAGTAGTAGAAGAAGTAGAAGTAGTAATAGCATCAGCAGCAGCAGCAGAATCAGCAGTAGCAGCAGCAGCAGCAGCAGTAGTAGCAGTGGTAGTACGAAGAAGAAGTACTATATGTAGTACCAAGTAGTAGTAGTAGAAATGGTGGAACAAGAAACAGTAGTAGTAGCAGCAGCAGCAGTAGAAGCAGCAGCAGCAGAAGCAGTAGCAGTAGTAGCAAGTAGCACGAAGTAGAAGTAGTAGTAGTAGTAGTAGTAGTAGTGGTAGTGGTAGTAGTAGTTGTAGTAGTAGTAGCAGTAGTAGTAGAAGTAGTAGTAGTAATAGTAGTAGTTATAGTAGTAGTAGTAGCACCAGCAGCATCATCAGCAGCAGCAGTAGCAGAAGTAGCAAATTCAGCAGCAGTAGCAGCAGCAGTAATAGCAGTAGCAGTACCAAGTAGTAGTAGTTGATGTAGTACGAAGTAGTAGTAGTAGTATTAGTAGTAGAAGAAGTAGTAGCAGTAATAGTAGCAGCAGCAGCAGTAGCAGCAGCAGCAGCAGAAGTAGCAGTAGTAGTAAGAAATAGTAGTAGAAGTAATGGTAATAGTAGTAGTAATAGTAGTAGTAGTTGTAGTAGTAGTAGTAGTAGTAGTAGTAGTAGTAGTAGTAGTAATTATCTTGTAATTTTACTATAATTTTGTAAGGTAATGCATCTTTAATATAAAATCATACAATGAGATCTTTGGAGAGTCATTGTAATCTTTCGAACTATATTGACAACAAGTCTATCGTTTGTAATTGCTATGCTCTTAGGGAAACGATTGTACTCATTTATAATATGACAAAGAATACTTTACGGTTCATAACCTTCTCACGACAAGGAAAATAAACTATCAGTACTTTGATCGAATTTCAAACAGTTATAACTTGAAATATATGTTCCGGTTATTCACTCTCGGCTAGATCGCCATCGCGACGGCCAGTTTGATGCACTATCCGTTAATTGTATACTAGCTTGTTCACATTAGAAAGTTAATATTTTGTTAAATTATTATTTCATGAATTGTATTATCTGAAAGGGCGTGTTGGCTCTCAAATGGCCGCTGTGGAATTTTGATAGAACTTTGGATTGTCTTTTCATCAAGAAAGCGGGGTATAATTGTGTTTGTGTACTTTGTGTATTTAATAGACATATACGTTGGAAAATAGCTAATGTGTACACTTCTTAATAACCGTACGTGTAACGGATTTAGTGGAAAGAAATTGTGTATTGTTAAGTCGTCTAAACAGTGTATGTAACAATAAAAAACGTAGTGTGGTGACTGGGTAGACTATATTTACTTATTTTTAGGAATTAATCTCTTACGCCGGAATTCTTTAAACGTATATACGTAATTACCAATTACATTTGAAGAAAGCCGCGTGTTAAAGAACTGGCAAAGGTTATTTTTTGACACATGCTAATATAATACATATAGTGTACTAAACAAATATATCTAGTAACGTTCAATATGTTTTAGTCTACAACTGTTACAACAAAGGATGCAAACGCTGAAAGGTTACACCGGAGGACGTTAACGTTGTTTTCAAGACTGTGTTTACTTCAGGTGACGTAAACCTCATTTTTTCAGACTTAAGTTTACGTCTGGTGACTTTAAAACTGTGTTTAAGTAATTATATCACTATAACCATGCATTCAGACGATTTTTTATCGGAAATTAACACCAACAAGACGCTAGAATTTCTTCCGGCCACCATTTTTGTCGCCGTAGTCATAGTGCTCGGCGTTCTTGGGAACTCCATGTCCCTGGCTTACTACGGCTGGAAGGTAGCCAAGACCTCCACGAACTTTTTCATTTCCGCTTTGTCCGCCGTCGACCTGATTACGTGCTTCGTGCTTTTGGGGGAGGTCATTGAACTCTGCTACGTCGTTAACTTCCCAGGCGTCGCCGTCTGCAAGTCTCTCTACTTCCTGAACCAATGGCTTGTCGTCACCTCCGGTATGATGCTCCTCTTGGTGGCCATAGACCGCTTCCGGAAGATATGCCGACCCCTGAAATGGCAGTTTACAGAGCGGTCCTGTATGCTAACCTTCGGAAGTTTTGTAGCCTATGGATTCTTCCTCTCATTTCGCAACTTGTGGACTGTGAACGTTCTTTTAACCGAAGTTCCCGACGACGAACATAATCGAACGGTCAATGGATCTTACTGCACACATGACGAGAAAAACCACGGCGTCACTGTTCAGGTATTTCACTATCTCGACCTGTTCACGTTCATCACAATAATCGGTGGGTCCAGTGTACTGTACGGCTTCATTGTTAGGGAAATAATTAGATCCCGGAAGCGCATAGAGGGATTCACCCGAAAGAACCCGATGAGCATTCCCTCGCCGTCAACTAGCCAAGGCGACAAAGATTTGGTCAGTCACAACGTCCGAAGAAATTCGTCCATCAGTACATGCTCCAAGTCGGTGGAGCCGGAAAAAACGTCGGTTTCCATAGAGACGGCAAGCACGCCGGCGTACAGCTCGCAGATGCTCGACAACATCTTGAGGAGTGGATCCAAACGGCGCCGACGAACGACAAATCTCCAGTTCAAGACATTCGAAGTCGAAAAGAAAATAACGTTCATGCTGATAATGGTGACGATCATTTCACTGGTCAGTTTCGTTCCGCATTTTGTGGTCAACCTTGCGCTAAAGGAAAGGATTATAAGCGCCAGAGAGGAGTTCACTGTGGGGATTCAGTTCTTATTGAGAATGTTCATGATGAATAACGCAATTAACCCATACGTTATGGCGATCTGCAACAGTCAGTTCAGAAGTTTTATAAAAACAAGCGTTCTCGGTTGCAAAGGGTTGAAAACGTTGGAGATGAACTGACCAGGGCTGGTATTCAAAAAGTATCTTTGTCGAAAGGTTCTATACTATTTCCTGGCAATACGAGATATGATTGACAATGCGTGTTTCCATTGATAAAACGCTGGATATAAATTGACCACTGCTGGTATTTAAAAAAAGTATCGTTGTCGAAATTTTGTATAGTATGTTCTGACAATACGAGATTTGATTGACGATGTGTTTTTCCATTGAGTAGACGCTGTATCACTGCTAGTATTTAAACAGTATCTTATTTTAAAGTCGCACAAAAGGTGAACATGTCCAAATTCGGACTTTACAATAAAACGGTTATCTTATTGTATATCTTTTTGCGTAAGTATATGACCTACGTCAGAAACATTTGGTTTGCTAGATACTGTTTACTGCAAAAAACACTGATCCTCCAAGTAAAACTGTTTACGAACGCTTGCTTTATGTACTGCCGAATATCCTGGCGATGCGAATTAAATCCGAATATTCACCGTTAACATTCGGCGAGCTGCACGATATACTTCACAAACCTCGAGGAACTTCGCCTAGCTTCGTAATGCTAAAAGCGTAAACATAAATAGTTAAAATACCATTTATTTTATCAAAATGTGTATAAGTTTTAGCTCATACTGCATTATGTTATATGTTTGATAACTAAACATTAAACTTTTGATTTTTAGTTGAACGTGTATCAGCATGCTAGTGCCTTTATTGTTGATATACTATTTTCTGACAATACAAAATTGATTGACAAATTTGGCAACAATTCACACGCTTGACACACATGCCAAGCATGCCAGACATCACGTGACGTGTAGGAAACGCCTATGGGATGCGCATCGTGGAAAGTTGCAACATGATAGGTAAATATGGTATACAACACTTATAGCACACTTTGACCCCAATATCTTAATTATTTAATCTCGCCTAGTGGGCTCATTAAATAACTAACATATTTCGGTAAAAGTATGCTACAACTATTACTTATACCATATTTTAGAGAATGTTATTTGTTTAGCGGCATTCAATAACTGTGATATCAGATCGATAAATGGTGGGCGGAGCCTAATATGCAAGCACTGAGCATGCACTGAGTGGACACACTACAGCGCTAAATCTAGACTCGCATACCAAGCATGTCAGACATCACGTGACGTCTAGGAACTGCCCGTTGAGATCGGCATCGTAGAAAATTGCAATACGATTTGTGAATATGGTATAAAACACTTGTGGCACCCTTTGACTTAAATATGTTAATTATTGCCTGCCGGTTCGTTAAATAACTAATATAAAGTGTGCTACAACTATTACTTATACCATATTTCAGAGAGTTTTTATTGTTTAGAGGTGTTCAATAACTGTGATATCACTGGTGGGCGGAGCCTAACCATGCAATCAGTAGCGTGCGTATAAAAAATAAAAGTAAATTTCAATATACCGCACGATGAATATGGTATAAAACACTTCAAGTATACTTTTACCTCAATATGTAATGTATTTAACCTCGCCCTCCAGGCTCGTTAAATAACTGTTACATGTCGGTAAAAGTATGCTACAACTATTACATATTTGCAAACAAATGACATTTAATTTGCGCTATATTATTGTCAGCATTGTAATGAGATTCTAGAAATGCGCTAGGCTTCTGTGCAACAGTACATTATAAAGCTGCTAAACTTTAATAATTCTTCGCTAAGAGACACTGTCTAAGTAATTGTTTGTTGGACAATTTTACGGTGGCACCTGGCTCAAAAACCGCCTATGAACAACATCCATCATTAGAGCAAATACTTGTGCGTCGTTCTGGTAGCCTATGGATGATGTTTTGTTAAATGTAAAATAAGAAACTGAAAATAATCATTAATTTTGACAGTATAGTTTACTACGACAACAGGCGCGGATTTGGAGGAGTTGGAGTCATAGGAAGCGGAAATATCATTATCATAAATTATATATTTTGCGAAGAAATGACATTTAATTTGCGTTATATTATTGTTAGCTTTGCGAATTCATAAACTCATTCTTCGCTAAGAGACAATGTCTAAGCAATTGATTATTGGACAATTTTTCGAGGGTGGGGGGGGGGGTGCGTACGCCGCTGCCGCCTGGCTCCCAACCCGCCTATGGACAACATCCATAGGCTACCACATTGACGTACGCGTATTAGGCTATAATGATGCGGTACGTTACATTAAAGATGTGCCGCTTTGTTGTTTTCTTTTGTGAAACCTAGAAAAACTAAACAAATACGATTAGCATAGTGTTCACAATGAGTGGTTGAAAAACTATCCAGGAAACGGAAATGTGATGAAAATGTGATGAACAACTGCTGATATAGGTCACAATATACTAAAAGATTTCCTTAACAAATTCAATGTAAAAGCAATAAATTCAACAAAAAATAAACTCAACATTTTGCGCGTAGAGACCCTCATAACCATACCTTTTCTTAAAGAGCATTCCGAGCCGAATTGATTTAGACAATAAAAAAGATAGGTCATGTGATATGTAAGAAAGAACTCGACGCGAATCAAAGTTCACTGTTTTACGGCCATCTTTTTACCGGATACTCTCCAGTTGAAGGTATACTGCCAACTGTCAAAGTCTCGTCATGTAGTCTCCAACCTTCAAGCGAAACAGTGAATTTTTAGTACACAACAATGTTTTTCCTACCACACGTACAAAGAAATATTCAAAAATAAAGTCATGGCAAGTGACTATACAGAAAATTGTGTCTTCAAATAAATGGTGTTGATTTATTTAGAGAGTATAGCATTGCACACCTGAAATATTTAGTATACTGTAACCTATAAGAGAAATTTGTTCTCATTAAAATTAGTTTTTCTTGCATATAATTATCTTCCCATGCATATTGCACCAATATATTAAGTTTGGCTTGTATATCTGTCCATTTGGCCATTTTATTTCATATTTTCAAACACAGGTGATTTTGGTCGGAAGCCGGTGATTTCAAGCGTCTTGAAGCTTAAATGTCCCTCTAACAATTAAAGCTGATATTTGCAATATTTGTGACAAAATACCCAAACAAACCAAACAAACATGTATGGGGGGCTTATGTGGGGTGAGGAGAGAATGACTTTGTTAGATATGTTTACTCTAAGCCATTTTGATAATGTATTTTTTGTGTATTTTTTAAAAAAAATCACCCCAAAAATGTAAATTTTATAGAAAAAAAATTCCAATTTCATCCAAGACAATTAACAAATTAGTCAAAATGGGAGATCAAAGATACTTTGAAGTGTAGAAATCAATCAGCTTCCAGTAATTGCTTGTTTCAAACCAATAAAGTGTAAAATCTTTAAAGCACCTTGTTTGTCGCAGCCTCTTTAATTACAGGCCACCAATTATATATTCTAGTATATAATGTCATGAGTGCCTTTAAACTGCAGCAGGTGGTCAATTTGCATTGCCTGCTCACATTTAGAGGTTTAAGGGAATACAAAATTGCATATTTTGGGCACAAAATAAGTACTTTGACTTTTTTTAAGGTGGCAATCTGGTCAAAATGGGGTTCATAACCAAGCAAAAGAAAAAGTTGCTCAATGTTGGTTTTAAACGAGGTGGGACTAGTCCGGTGAAGGGGAAAAAACATAATTATGAAAGAAGGTCAAATTCCAACACAACCCATGTAAGGTTAGAAAGGTCATCCTTTGAAGCACGGGTAGCTTACAATGACAAGGTTCTTACTTTTCGGGATGTAGACGGCTCTCAAACCCCAGCTAAGCCCTTGCGTCCGAGAGCGAACAAGATTCGCTATGTAGACCTGTTACGGGTTCCTGCTCCATCAAAAGTCCATCCCGACTTACTTACGAACAAGGTCTATGTCCCCGCCCTACTCCAGTCTATGATGTCCTCTGAAAATAGAAAGCATAGGTTAAGAAGTGATAAATGTAGGGGCGACTTGGTAATTGACGGCAGTGCTTCCATAAAGTGGGGCTTAGGCTGGGAGGAAAGGTTAAAATGTACAAGATGCAGATATGTAGGCAAGCATTATAAGCTTTACAATGAGGTTCCATCAAGTACCAGGGCCAGAAAGGCAGCTCAGATCAATGTAGGCTTCCAAATAGGTGTTGCAAGTACTTCTATTGGGAACACAGGTTCCCGCAGAATTCTCAACACAACCAATATCATTGCTCCCTCTCCACTTGCTATGCAAAAACAAGCAAATAAGGTCAATACTGCCCTTAAATCCCTAAATGAGAGAAGCATGTACCAGATTAGAGAAAACTTAGTTGCTGAAAATGCCAAAATTGGTCAAAAAGATCCCTCTAAGGTAAATGTTGAAGGGGACACTTGCTACAACAATCCAATTTTTAACTCTGACGCGACACCCTTTCAAGCCGGAACTATTGCCATAAGCACTATGTGTGAAAACAATACCAGAAACAAGCAAATTGTAGTGGTACAAGTAGCAAATAAACTATGCAGGACTGCATCAATGCTTAGGAATAAGGGTAAACCTGTTCAGTGCCCCAATCATAGGGGGCATTGTTCTGCAAATGTTTCAGAGAGGGAACCAATAGGTGATGAAGGCAAATGGAATAGGTTGTTAGGTGACCAGATCTCTAAGGACATCAAAATAGCAAATTTCACTTGTGATGGGGACAGTAGGGCATTCCAAGGTGTTCGTAACTCTCACGGTCACAATGTGGGTCATCTTAAGGATCTGAGGCACCTAGGCAACTCGCTGAAGCGCGAGCTCAACAAAGCGCCTTTCTCAAAGGGCATGCTCAAGGGTCATTCCAAGTCTAATATCAGGAGTCGGTTCGCTCTCTCGGTCAAAGCTAGGTGTATGGCTGAGCTTAAAGCTGCCCACAATAAACACCAGGGTGACATCAAGGTTCTAAAGAAGGTCATGGTTGATGTAATCGCAACCATTGTTCTATGCTTCAGTGGTTACTGCGGTACTCATTGTGCAAAGTACAGTTATGTCTGTGCTGGTACAAATAGGCAAGCTAAGAATTTCATGCCAGACAATGTCAAGGTTAAAATGGTTGACAGTGACCAACAAGTCCTTAAAAAATGCATTGAAATGGTTTTAGGTCCAGCTGCTCTTGACGCTACCAAACTTTTAACCACAACCCAAAAAAGTGAAGCAGTAAACAGGTCGTACCAAGCTGTCAATCCTAAAACTGTGACTTTCTCACGCAACTGTGTAGGTCGAATTCACGGGCAGGTTCACAAATTAAACAATGGCTATGCTGACTCTGTAATTGCAAAAACCACTGAACTAAATGCTAACCTTACCCAGGGGTCAAAGATTATTAAGCAGATAGCATATGAGGACCGCAACGACCTTAACCGAAAGCAAACATCCGCTACCAACAAAGCACGAGCTTTACGTGCCAGGACGCGGAATTATCGATACAAACTGCATGAGGAATTACACTACGGCAAGGGCATGAGTGACCCCAAACCTGATTATGACAGTCTTCCACACCTTAAGCATCATAAATATGCTTAGTTGATTGTGTACCTGATAATAAATTGTTATTATTACCTGTTTTGGCATAAGAGACCTCTAACAAGTGGCCCTCGCGTCAGCATCAGGCGTTCCTCTACCTGAAAAAGGCAAAAATACCCAATAGAAATAGATATAAAATGAAAAAAAACATGCATTTATGTATTTTAAGTGTATTTCTATGAATAAAAGGAAGTGATAAAGCTTGTTGTATTCATGTTTTTACCAAATATGCAGGCTGGCTCAGTTCCATGCCCGCTGCACTGTCCGAACTGTAAACATGTCCGCCGTTCCATGTTGGTGGAATGGGGCTCTATGTTTACATGTTCAGGCTTAACACACAAGCTATTGTTGCATAAGTGGCTCACAGAGTCCCTGGCGTTCAATTCTGACTTCATGTAGCACATTAACGCTACACGGTGAACCAAGTATGTCTCTGATTTTATGTCCGAAGGCAATTTAGCCCTCATTCGGCCATAATAGGGTAAGGAACTATTTGAAATACAACCATTCCAGATCAAACAATCTGAATTGATGCATTTAATGCACATATTTTCTACTCTTTTGCTCAGAAATGACCAAAAATCTGCTTTCTCATCCATATTTTGCACTTGCAGACGATATTTTATTTTAACCCAAAGTCAGTTTAGGTCACAATATACTAAAAGATTTCCTTAACAAATTCAATGTAAAAGCAATAAATTCAACAAAAAATAAACTCAACATTTTGCGCGTAGAGACCCTCATAACCATACCTTTTCTTAAAGAGCATTCCGAGCCGAATTGATTTAGACAATAAAAAAGATAGGTCATGTGATATGTAAGAAAGAACTCGACGCGAATCAAAGTTCACTGTTTTACGGCCATCTTTTTACCGGATACTCTCCAGTTGAAGGTATACTGCCAACTGTCAAAGTCTCGTCATGTAGTCTCCAACCTTCAAGCGAAACAGTGAATTTTTAGTACACAACAATGTTTTTCCTACCACACGTACAAAGAAATATTCAAAAATAAAGTCATGGCAAGTGACTATACAGAAAATTGTGTCTTCAAATAAATGGTGTTGATTTATTTAGAGAGTATAGCATTGCACACCTGAAATATTTAGTATACTGTAACCTATATATGTTTATGTAGTGCTTAGCTGGGTAAACACAGTACATGTACTTACAAAATATGCAATTCATTTTATGCTGGAAATATGGCATTTATTAACTAGTATATACTCAGTTTGTTGGTTTTTTGTAAAGGGGTTTGTTACATGATATTTTGTTGTTGATTGTACACCAGTAATTATTCAGTTACGTTCTTACTCGTGTTCTACAATTATTTTATGTCGATGTCTTTTTATATTTTCTTCTTATTTTCTTCTTCTCCTCCTCCTTTTTGTTCGTTTTCTTCTTCTCCTCCTCCTTCTATTTTTCTTCTTCTACTTCTTCTTTGTCTTAATAGTTTTTATTATTATTGTTAGTATATCATTATTATTATTATCATAATTTTTTTTTTGCTTGTTTTTAAATATTATTATTATTATTTTATTATTATTATTATTATTATTATTATTATTATCATCATCATCATCATCATCATCATCATCATCATCATTATTATTATTATTATTGTTATTATTATTATTATTATTATTTAGATTATTATTATTATTATCATTATTATAATAATAATTATTTTTAATGAAATAGTCAACATATGGTCAATGCATGCTATTGACAATTCTATTGGCGTGTGTGGGCTATATTTAAGGTCGAATCAGAAATTATTGATTATTGAGAAAAATGAGATATCGCAGATACATGTATTCATCGAGAGTCTGTCAATAGTATGGCAACGTGGTCTTATATTTTAGTAATATGGTGCAATATTAAATGTGTGCGATACAACTTTGAATGGGGCTATAAACTGATGCACCAAAGTAATTTTATTTTGCATTGTTATAATCTGCAGTCGTTGTTTTAAATGGACTTTCTCACAGATGTTCCTTTTCTTGAAAATGCCATTTAATGTCTTAACAATTGTACCAACCAAAACAAATATTAACTATAAGTTTTTGAAAATGTCAATTTTGCCAATCTGTGAGTAGGTCCCTGTAAACTACCACTGCTTCATAAAAACAATTTTTGTAAAGGCACTCATTTTAAATACAATATTTTCAACAATATTGAATGGCAGAATGTTTCCTTACTTCAACTGCCAATTCTTCACGCAGTAGTTATATTTTCGTGTTTGTGCCGTTCAAAGCCATGGGCAAAACTACACCAGGGGCCGTATCCACAAAGCTCCTTAGGAAAAGCTTAACTTAAGTAATATTTAAGTGAACATTTCAAATAAATATTTTCTTGTGAAAATCAAAATGTTGTCTTTGAAATATGGTAAAATAAGAAGCATGTGTTGATTCTTTACTAGATTAAAACCGGATAAGACACAATAAAATGTATATGAACCAGCTTCATAAGTAAGGAATGTTAGAGATTATAGAATTTACTAAGGAGGTTTGTTTGTTTTGTTTATGGAGTTTTCGCCGTTTTTAACAGTATTTCAGTCATATCACGGCAGTCAGTTAACCTACTCACACTTTCCCTGAGCCAGCTTAGCCGATCTAAGCGGTTTACCTGTAATAAGTGCACATACTTGTGCCAATAACTGACAACTGCCCTACTTGAATCAGCGGTAGGGGGAGAATGGTCGTAGAAATAATTTCATGACCAATCTCCACACAAGTTATACGGACGGGCTGGGGTTCGAACTCACGATCCCCGGATTGACAGTCCAGCGCTCTACCAACTGAGCTAGCCGGGCTCGGCTAAGGAGCTTTGTGGATATCGGCTCAGGATCTATCATTGCAATACCAGCGTTCAAAACACTTATGAAACAAAATAATTGAGAAATAAAAGTGTACAACTTGTTGCCCAAAATGAATGCCAAATTAACTGAATCAAAAAACTGAATCATGCAATTGTAAGTGGAGAAGTTTTGTAGGAACATATCTTTAACAAATCATATTTTTCACATCTGTGAAAAATGGGATCTCATTAAATCATATTCTTAACATCTGTGAAAAATAGCATCTGAATCTTCAAAAGTGTAAAAATTGAGATCTTATATTCCTCACACGTCAAAGTCTTATTCTTGACATTTTCTGTAAAGAAATCATATTCTTCCGTGATTCTAACGCGCACTTTTTTATAAACAGAAAACCACGATTCCTCCTGTTTACAATAAATGGCTTATACACTCATTATCAACAGAATTTAAATCGACTATAGTATGAGTACGTTAATGGTACAGAAATGCCTCCTGCCCCAAAAGCAACATTATATAAAACATGCACGTACAATGCACATGCAATGTACGGTAACGTTGTTGATAACACAAGCTAATTTGCCTGTTAAATGGTTCATATAATTTTTCACAAATAATATTTTTCACACGCCTGTGAAGAATTGGATCTCCTTAGTCACATTTTAAAGTGGGAAAATGGAATTGGCCAAAACGGGGTATGTGTGAAGATCACAGAAGAATATTATTTTATTGCATATCAAAAATGGATGCCATCACAAACTTCACAGAAAATGTGAAGAATAAGACTGTGACATGTGAAGAACAAGATCTCAATTTTCACACCTGTATAATGAGATCCTATTTTTCACAGATGTGAAAAATATGATTTGTGAAAAAATGGTCCTACAATTATTACCCAAACCATTAGCTATAATATACTAATAGAAAAAAGAAAATGTTTTTATTGCGTAATTTGTTAATTTTGTTGGAATTAAACAAGAATGAATTAGGTATCAATATTTAGGTTACTACAATGACCCCCCGAAATTGATCAATCCTTAAAAAGTAAACACCATCCTGATTGATTTTAGAAAAATCAAGATGTGTCATAAATGGTACTTAATCGGGTTTAGTCTTAGGAAAGGTATAAACTAATTTCAACGTACAGAATTCACAATAAAAAACTATGTTCTACATGCAATATAACATTAATTATAAACACTCACAGTAATATAAATATTTTATGTCATGTTATTATATGCATTATTTACTTATGAAATAATTTTCGATTTATCGTTGTTTATGGGTCAATAAAGAACAATTTGGAGTTATAATGCGTAGGAAGTTATGTAGCCACGCATCAGAACGACAAAGGGTTAATTATTGGCCGATAAACAACGATAATGCGAAGATTTTTTTGATTGTAACATGATTTTACAATTATTTTCGCAATTGTGATGAGAACTATATTTAACTATGCTCCGCTCAGAATCGGAACTACCTTTTGCGTTGTTTATTAGGTAGTTTAGCAACAATGATTATATTTTTTGTCTATCAAAAAATTAGCGAGTATCATGTAAGAATTAGTATTACACATTTTGTACATGTTTGGACAGGCTCGCAGTGTAACAATGCAATTGTAGAAGAAAGTAGAGAATAATTGTTCATTTCCATGTAAAATAATATTTGATGTTCTGCCACATCGGAGAAACTTCCACCGGCAAAACATCGATAAGCGATCTGTTGCTGAGCTTGAACATATTGGCCTACAGAGTACTTTATCATTGTTTTATTTATAATTTCTTAGAACAATGAGGGTCGAACACAAAAGATTTTTTTATCATTATATTCATAATTTTCATTTGTTTTCTTTTCCTTTTATTTCCTGTTTTATTTCCTGCTGAATTATCAAGAAATAGCATAGTTCAGTTGCTTTTAAAATAAACATCATTTCTTGTATTGTTATTAGTAGTTTCCCATATTTGAATAATTGGGTTGTCCTTTTTACAACTAAATCCTCTGTAATTGCCTATGTATACCAATAGATAAACAAGGAGACTGGACATGTTTTAATTGCGTATTTTTTTCATTTTTTATGTTATTAGTTTTAAATATGGATGAATCTGGTATGAAAATTTAGGATATAAATTGAACTAATCAACAATTTTAATTCCCTAACACATTTTTCAATCATTAAAACGTTAACTTCATCCAAACGAAACATTAGTGATTTCACAATTCTACTTGTTGCCCAGTAATTTGTGTGTCTACTTCTTTGACTTCTTAGTGTGGTCACCAGTTTGCGTATTGCGTCGCACTTCAAAACAACGGCATTGGGAAGGCGGCACCATTATGGTGTTTCATCTTTGAAAACATCAAACTACGGTGTCCTGTAACCCCCCATCGTAGTTTCGCGACTTCGACCTGCTCTCATAAAAGGTCGCCGAATTGCCGACACGATACGCCGACGCGCCGACACGATACGCCGAAACGCAGCGACGATGCGCCAAAGCGCCGACACGATACGCCGAAGCGATATAAACGTCGCAATTTCGTGTATTCTTGTCATATGTGGCTATAAAATTGGGCGAAGATACGAAGATCATATCGCTTCGGCGCATCGTGTCGGCGCGTAGGCGCATCGTGTCGGCGGCTCGGCTTATCGTCTCGGAGCTTCAGAGAACTTTCAACACATGCTTCTTATTTTGCCATATTTCAAAGACAAAATTTTGATTTTCACAAGAAAATATTTATTTGAAATGTTCACTTAAATATTACTTAAGTTAAGCTTTTCCTAAGGAGCTTTGTGGATACGGCCCCTGGTGTACTTTTGCCCATGGCTTTGAACGGCACAAACACGAAAATATAACTACTGCGTGAAGTATTGGCAGTTGAAGTAAGGAAACATTCTGCCATTCAATATTGTTGAACATATTGTATTTAAAATGAAAGTGCCTTTACAAAAATTGTTTTTATGAAGCAGTTGTAGTTTACAGGGACCTGCTCACAGATTGGCAGATTGTCATTTTCAAAAAATTATAGTTAATATTTGTTTTTGTTGGTACAATTGCTTAAGTTCATGCATGTAAAACATTAAATGATATTTTTCAAGAAACGGACAATCTGTGAACAAGTCCCTTTAAAACAACGACTGCAGATTATAACAACGCAAAATAAAACTACTTAGGTGCAGCAGTTTATAGCCCCATTCAAAGTTTTATCGCACAAATTTAATATTGCATCATATTATTAAAATATAAGACCACGTTGCCATATTATTGACAGACTCTTGATAAATACATGTATCTGCGATTTCTGATTTTTTCTCAATAATCAATAATTCCTGAATCGACTTTCAATATAGCCCACACACGCAAATACAATTGTCAATAGCATGCTTTGACATATATTGACAATTTCATTGAAAATAATAATAATAATAATCATCATTATCATTATCATCATCATAATAATAATGACCATGATGATGATGATAATAATAATAATAATAATAATAATAATAATAATAAATACAAATAATAATAATAATTTTAATAATAATGATAATAGTAATGATATAATAACAATAATGATAAAAATTATTGAGACGAAGAAGAAGTAGAAGAAGAAATATAGAAGGAGGAGGAGAAGAAGAAGAAGAAGAAGAAGAAGGAGAAGAAGAAGAAAAAAAAAAAAGAAAATATAAAAGGAAAACAACATCGACATAAAATAATTGAAGGATTTTTTTTAAGTCATATTAAGGAAAAATGTAACTGAATATAACTGGTGTACAATCAACAACAAAATATCATGTTGCAAACACCTTTACGAAAAAACAACAAACTAAGAATATACTAGGTAATAAATATTATATTTCCAGCATAAAATGTATTGCATATTTTGTAAGTACATGTACATGTACTGTGTTTACCCAGCTAAGCACTACATGAACATGTATATCAGCAGATTTTCCATCACATATCCGTTTCCAGGATAGTTTTTCAACCACAAACTTTCGTTCTCCTCATTGTGAACACTATGCTATTCTTATTTGTATAGTTTTTCTACAATTGAAAGCGGCACATCTTCAATGTAACGTACCGCATAATAATAGCCTAATACGCGTACGTCAATGTGGTAGCTTATGGATGTTGTCCATAGGCGGATTTGGAGCCAGGCGGCAGCGGGGTACGCCCCCCCCCCCCCCCACTGCCCCCGCCGTAAAATAACGACGTACAAGTATTTGGATCTAAAGATGAATGTTGCCCATAGGCGGATTTTGAGCCAGGCGCCACCGTAAAATTGTCCAACAAACAATTACTTAGACAGTGTCTCTTAGCGAAGAATTATTAAAGTTTAGCAGCTTTATCATGTACTGTTGCACAGAAGCCTAGTGCATTTCTAGAATCTCATTACAATTCTTACAATAATATAGCGCAAATTAAATGTCATTTGTTTGCAAATATGTAATAGTTGTAGCATACTTTTACCGAAATGTGACAGGTATTTAAAGAGACTGGAGGGCGAGGTTAAGTAAATTACATATTGAGGTAAAAGTATACTTGAAGTGTTTTATACCATATTCATCGTGCGGTATATTGAAAATTACTTTCATTTTATACGCACGCTACTTATTGCATGGTTAGGATCCCCCACCAGTGATAGTCACACTTATTGAACACCTCTAAACAATAATAACTCTCTGAAATAAGGCATAAGAAATAGTTGTAGTACGCTTTGACCGAAATATCTTAGTTATTTAACGAGCGCGCAGTGCGAGATTAAGTAATTAAGATATTGAGGTCAAAGGGTGCCACAAGTGTTTTATACCATATTCACAAATCGCATCGCAATTTTCTACGATGCCCATCCCAATGGGCAGTTCCTAGACGTCACGTGACGTCTGACATGCTTGGCATGCGTGCCATTTCTAAATTTAGCGCTTTCGAAATGTGTCCACTCAGTGCAATTTCTCAGTGCTTGCATATTAGGCTCCGACCACCATTTATCGATCTGATATCACAGTTCTTGAATGCCGCTAAATAAATAAAACTCTCTGAAATATTGTATAAGTAATAGTTGTAGCATACTTTTACCGAAATATGTTAGTTTTTAACGAGCACACAGGGCGAGATTAAATAATTAAGATATTGAGGTCAAAGTGTGCTACAATTGTTGTATACCATATTTACCTATAACATTGCAACTTTCCACTATGCGCATCCCATAGGCGTTTCCTAAACGTCACGTGATGTCTGGCATGCTTCGTATGTGTGTCAAGCGTGTATATCGTTGCCAAATGTGTCAATCAATTTTGTATTGTCAGAAAATAGTATATCAACAATAAAGGCACTAGAAAGTGATACACGTTAAACTAAATATCAAACGTTTAATGTTTAGTTAACAAACATATAAAATAAGTCATTATGAGCTAAAACCTAATACACATTTTGATACAATAAATGGACTTTCAACTATTTAAATTTCAGTTAGGTGTTTACATTTTTTGCATTACGAAGCTAGCCAAAGTTCCTTTAGGTTTGTGGAGTATATCGTGCAGCTCGCCGAATGTTAACGGTGACTATTCGGATTTAATTCGCATCTCCACAATATTCGGCAGTACATAAAGCAAGCGTTAGTAAACGGTTTTACTTGGATACTTGGAGGATCAGTGTTCTTTGCAGTAAACAGTATCCAGCAAACCAAATGTTCCTGACGTAGGTCATATTTCGCAAAAAGATAGACAATAAGATAACCGTTTTATTGTAAAGTCTTAATTTCGTCAAGTTCACCTTTTGTGCGACTTTAAAATAAGATACTTTTTAAATACAAGCAGTGATACAGCGTCTACTCAATGGAAAAACGCATTGTCAATCAAATCTCGTATTGTCAGAACATACTATACAATATTTTGATAAAGATACTTTTTATAAATACCAGCAGTGGTCAATTTATATCCGGCGTTTTATCAATGGAAAATCGCATTGTCAATCAAATCTCCTATTGTCAGAACATACTATACAATATTTTGACAAAGATACTTTTTATAAATACCAGCAGTGGTAAATTTATATCCGGCGTTTTATCAATGGAAATCGCATTGTCAATCAAATCTCGTAGTGTCAGGAAATAGTATAGAACCTTTCGACAAAGGTACTTTTTGAATACCAGCCCTGGTCAGTTCATCTCCAACGTTTTATAACCCTTTACAACCGACAACGCTTGTTTTGATAAAACTTCTGAACTGACTGTTGCAGATCGCCATAACGTATGGGTTAATTGCGTTATTCATCATGAACATTCTCAATAAAAACTGAATCCCCACAGTGAACTCCTTTCTGGCGCTTATAATCCTTTCCTTTAGCGCAAGGTTGACCACAAAATGCGGAATGAAACTGACCAGTGAAACGATCGTCACTATTATCAGCATGAACGTTATTTTCTTTTCGACCTCGGATGTCTTGCACTGGAGATTTGTCGTTCGTCGGCGCCGTTTGGATCCACTCCTCAAGATGTTGTCGAGCATCTGCAAGCTGTACGCCGTCGGGCTTGCCGTCTCTATGGAAACCGACGTTTTTTCCGGCTCCACCGACCTGGAGCATGTACTGATTGACGAATTTCTTTGGACGTTGGGACTGACCAAATGTTTGTCCTTTTGACTCGTTGACGGCAAGGGAACGCTCATCGGGTTATTTAGGGTGAATCTCTCTATGCGCTTCCGGGATCTAATTATTTCCCGAACAATGAAGCCGTACAGTACACTGGACCCACCGATGATTAGGATGAACGTGAACAGGTCGAGATAGTGAAATACATGAACAGTGACGCCGTGGTTTTTCTCGTCATGTGTGCAGTAAGATCCATTGACCGTTCGATTATGTTCGTCGTCGGGAACTTCGGTTACAAGAACGTTCACAGTCCACAAGTTGCGAAATGAGAGGAAGAATCCATAGGCTACAAAACTTCCGAAGGTTAGCATACAGGACCGCTCTGTAAACTGCCATTTCAGGGGTCGGCATATCTTCCGGAAGCGGTCTATGGCCACCAAGAGGAGCATCATACCGGAGGTGACGACAAGCCATTGGTTCAGGAAGTAGAGAGACTTGCAGACGGCGACGCCCGGGAAGTTAACGACGTAGCAGAGTTCAATGACCTTCCCCAAAAGCACGAAGGACGTGATAAGGTCGACGGCGGACAAAGCGGAAATGAAAAAGTACGTGGAGGTCTTGGCTACCTTCCAGCCGTAGTAAGCCAGGGACATGGAGTTCCCAAGAACGCCGAGCACTATGACTACGGAGACAAAGATGGTGACCGGAAGAAATTCTAGCGCCTTTTTGGTGTTAATTTTCGATAACAAATTGTCCGAATGCATGGATATAGTAATATAATTACTTAAACACAGTTTTAAAGTCACCTAACGTAAACTTAAGTCTGAAAAAATGATGTTAACTTCACCTGACGTAAACACAGTCTTAAAAATAACGTTAACGTCCTCCGGGGTAACTTTTCAGCGTTTGCATACTTTGTAGTAACAGTTGTAGACTAATAAAACATATTGAGCGTAACTCGATATATTTGTTTAGTACACTATATGTATTATTTTAGCATGCGTAAAAAAATAACACATATTAAATCCGTTTCCTTTGCCAGTTCTTCAATACGCGGCTTTCTTCAAATGTAATTGGTAATTATGTATAATACGTTCAAAGAATTCCGGCGTAAGAGATTAATTCCTAAAAATAAGTAAATATAGTCTACCCAGTCACCAAACTACGTTTCTTATTGTTACTTACACTTTTAAAACGACTAAACAATACACAATTTCTTTACACAAAATCTGTTACACGTACGGTTATTAAGAAGTGTACACCTTAGCTATTTTCCAACGAATATGTCTATTAAATACACAAAGTACACAAACACACTTATACCCCGCTTTCTGTATGAAAAGACAATCCAAAGTTATATCAAAATTCTACAGCGGCCATTTGAGAGCCAGCATGCCCTTTCAGATAATACAATGTATCAAATGTATCAGATGTATCAAACTGGTCATCGCGATTCATGAAATAATAATTCAACAAAAAAGTAACTTTCTAATGGAAACAAGCTACTTTACAATTAACGGATAGTGTATCAAACTGGTCATCGCGATGGCGATCTAGCCGAGAGTGAATAACCGGAACATACATTTCAAGTTATAACTGTTTGAATTTCGATCAAAGTACTGATATTTCATTTTCCTTGACGTGAGAGGGTTATGAACCGTAAAGTATTCTTTGTCATGTATACAATGAGTACAAGAGCATAGCAATTATAAACGATATACTAGTTATCAATATAGTTCGAAAGATCACAATGACTCTCCAAAGATCTCATTGTACGATTGTATATTAAAGATGCATTACATTACAAAATTATAGTAAAATTACAAGATGATTAATACTAATTCTACTACAACTACTTCTATTACTACTCCTACTACTACTACTACTACTACTACTACTACTACTACTACTACTACTACTACTACTACTACTACTACTACTACTTCTACTATTACTTCTATTATTTCTACTTCGTACTTCAACACTACAACTGCTTCGTAATACTACTGCTTCTGCTGCTGCTACTGCTGCTGCTGTTACTATTACCACTACTACTACTACTACTACTACTACTACTACTACTACTACTTCTACTATTACTGCTATTACTTCTACTTCGTACTTCAACACTACTACTACTTCGTAATACTACTGCTGCTGCTGCTGCTGCTGCTGCTACTGCTTCTGCTGCTGCTACTGCTGCTACTACTACTACTACTACTACTACTATATTACTACTACTACTACTACTCTACTACTACTTCTACTACTTCTAGTTTAAACATATTTATTTCTCTTGTACAACTGGCAAATATACAAATAGATGCACAATACAATACGAATAAGAAAAGGATTGAAACGAAAGAATTAAATTCTTATGTGGTTTCTCTCCTTGAAATTGTTTTTACACATATAAATGGCAAGTTTTTATAGCACAAACGACAAGCATTTATGCCAGACAAAGATGTATACGTTATGGATATGCTTAGAAAGACAAACAAATGAGGCGAAAAGAAAGAAAGGAGTGGAGGACTGGTGATGTACGGATTAAGTAAACAGCTGACGACGGGATCGGAATCGGATTGTTAAATAAATCGTCGGGATTCGCTTATATACTCTTGGACGTGATGAAATATGGTGGCATTTTCATTATCGTCTAGATTTATGCTGCCGAATAGAATTAAGTTGAGGTCTACGTTGCGACTTATTCTAGAAATATTGTTAATTAATTTAGCTCGTATTGTGTTAAAAGATGGGCACATAAAAAAAGAAGTGATAATTTGATTCAATATCACCACAGAAACACCGTGGAGAAGCAACGACATGTTTTGCACAAAGATGTTCATTTAGCGAACTTGAATTGGTTCTTAACCGCGTGTGAAGTATTTGTAGATAATGCTTACCAACATAATAGTACGAAGGGTTCTTTACTAAGATTCTGTTAAGATTGTTTTTAAAGTTATTCAACGTGTAGCATTTTTTAACTTCTTCTGGTAAACTATTCCATTTTCTAATAACTGCGAGTAAAAACGAATTATAATACAGAGTTGATCTAGTTACTGATGTTCGAAGATCATTAGCGTTTCGAACGTCATACATAGAAACAGAACCAATATTTTGAGGGGATCCGTCAAATACTGAGGTGTAAGTAAATTTTGCATTTTATAAAATAATATAAGCTGATGTTTATCGCGTCGATCTTGTAAATGTTCCTATTTAATTTCTTTATGTAGTTCTGATAGGGAAACTGAATTTGATGATCCGCATGCAATTTGTGCCGCTTCGTTTTGAATTTTGTCTAATTCGTGTTTTTCTGCCTGGGTGCAATTATCCCATATTTCATCTGAGTGTTCTAATAAGGGGCGTATAAACGATGCATAAATTGTTTCGAGCGGTTTTCGATCAAGTTTGAATCTCAATTTGCGCATAATATTAATTCTACTCCAGGCTTTGTCTTTTATATATTTAATATGCATGTGCCAATAGCAATCGTTCGAAAGAATAACTCCGAGATGTTTATGAGAACTGACATCTGGTATATGTGTGGACAGCATTGTAAAGTGATATTGATTCGGTAGTTGTTTTGTAATATTGCATTTGAGGTTTTAGGATCATCAAATATAATGTATAAAGATGTGCCGTCAGCAAAATGATATCCAAAAATATTACTTTGGATATCATTGACAATATCGTTAATACAGATTAAAAATAATAAGGTCCCTAATATAGAGCCCTGGGGGACACCAGCCTCAAGTGTAGGCCAGTTAGAGCATGCGCCTGAGAGCACTACGCGTTGGCGTCTGCCATTTAGGTAGTTTACAAACCAATCATATAAGTTTCCGCGAATCCCAATAGCTTGGAGTTTGAGTAACAGACCTTGGTGCCAGACCTTGTCAAAGGCCTTACTGATGTCAAAAAATATAGCTTTAACCTCTAGCCCTGTGTCAAGCGCTTTGCAGAACGTGTCGTATATATAGGTGAGTTGGTTTGTGGTAAAGTCACCCGGCAAGAACCTCGACTGAAATGAGGTAAGAATTATGTTATTAATAGGATGGTTATAAACATGTTTAAATATTATTTTTTCTAAACCTTTTTACATTGTATTAAGTAACGAAATTGGTCGATAGTTACTTGCTACTTTTGGATTGCCCTTTTTAAGAACTGCACTGACATTAGCTTCTTTCCAACAGCTTAGCAATATACATTTGTTGAGCGAGAAATTAAAGAAGTCGCATAAAGGAGGGACAATTTAACCCGACACTCTTTTAAAATACGGTTACTTATACCATCAGGCCCTGACGCTTTGTCAACAGAAAGAGACTTAAGAATATCGTGAACATCAGTTGGTGTGATAATGAACGACTCTAGCGAGTTTGCAATTGGGACATAAATGGGCTCCGGTGCGTCGTCGTTTTCAGTTGTTTAGAATCTTTGCCTTCTCATAACAATTAGTTGTAGTGGAGCTGTCGGCAGGATTTACGAGCGCATATATTATGTTATTATTAGGCTTATTGATAAATAACTTAAGAATCCTCCACCAGTCCTTAGACGAATGGTTATTGTGTTTAAGTTTTACACTTAAGCTTTCTTAGTAATTCTCTTTAGCTTGTCTAATTAATGATATGGTTTTGTTTCTTATTGTTCGAAATTTGGACCAATAATAATCAGTATTTTGCATATCGGTAAGCCCGTTTTCGTTTTCTTATCATACGGCGTATAGATCTGTGTATTAAGCCAGGGGGCGTCACGTGGTTTAATTTTGATTATCCTGTTTGGGATACAATGTTTAGCATTACCGATAATAGTATCGGTGATATTAGTATCAACATCAATACTTTCACGTAACATATCGTAATTACCATCGTCATATTTCCATATATGACGTTCATATGCTTTCGCATTTGGCTTATTGTATTTAAATAGACCATATATAGGACAATGGTAGCGATGTTGTTAATCAAGACAAGGTTCGCCAACACCTGATAATGCCAAGCTTTCTGGGTTACTTACTAAAAATAAATCAAGAATTTATGAAGGCCTTTCCGTAAAATGCGTTGGTTCGTCAATAACTTAAACAAGACTGTACTCTTGACACCAAGAATATAGTTTTCTTAATAATATAGGTTGGCTATTATTTATGTTAAAATCACCGGTTATTATGATATCACAAATGCTGGTTTAGATTGCTAAACCAATAGAATCATTAATTAAATTCGTGTATGACGCATCTGCGTTTGGTGATCTATAAAATAACCAAAATAGGGCACGCTTTTTACTCTTAAAGTGAATTTCAATCCAAATGCATTCTAGTGAGTTAAGTTCAAGGTCAAGTCTACGTTCGTAGTCGATAAAATCTGTTACATATAACATAACGACACCGTGACTATCATGTATTCAGTCCTTGCTCTCAGGGGAATGATATGAGGGGATAAGGAGTTCGTCAGTTCTATAGAGTCGTTAAGCCACGTCTCAGTAAACGATATTAAATAAAAATTCGAAAGCTCTGCTGTAAGAATTACCATCTTGTGCCTTATACTCTGCACATTGTACTGAATAAACGAAAAGTTATTATGCATTGCCAAAAAATCGAACAGTGTGTTAGACTCAGTGACAGAGGAATTAAGAGTATTAAGCGATACGGGGCCTGGGTTTGGTTCAATATCCCCGGAAAACAACAGGATTATTTTAAGCCATGTAACTAACACGATTGTTAAGATTTTTTTTTTATTCTTCTTACGAAGGATACATTTGAAATGTAGCGCTCGGCTTGTATGTATGAGGTCGTTGTATGCGCCGGAAGAGTTGAGATTGACAATTAATGTCGTGAAGAGTCGACTCCAGAGCAATTTCATTTTTGTACAGTGAGATTAGAACTACCACGTAAAAAGATGCGAAAAAACAATCCGATTGACGTATATCTTGGTAAAATGTTATGAGTATCCATCATAACACAGTAATAAAAGTGAATGTTATGTATTATTTTCACGAGTTACAATAATCCTAAGAGCATCAAACAATCCTCCATCCTTTAGACAGTAAAATAAGTAAACAATTGAAATAAGAAAGGTTATAAAAAAGTATAGAAGTATATAGCTGGTCATTGTAGATATGGACTGGTCATTCAAATATTTTACAAGTGCCACAAAAATAATAAATGGCATTCTTAGTGGCCAGAATTATTGATTGAGAAAGTACTTATATGTATTTATATGGTTGCTGTGCAGATACAGCGTGCGAAATCGGTTATACACAGATACATAGGTACAATCATATATTTAAAAATGGACATGTATATTACAGTTTTTGTACACATACACCGTTCACATTCGGTAATACAAAATATACTTCGGAACAATATTTGCATCGAAAATTGTTAGAAATAGCTGTATTGTATACATATTAAATACAAACAATGGTTAAGTAAGTATTACATGTGTGACAGTTATGGTGCATTACATTTTTCACTGTACGGCTCAGAATGTTGAAATCATCTACGTTATCAACGTAATTTTAAATTATAATGCTAATCCATGGAGTTTTGATTTGTATGTATTGCACCTTTTGAAAATGTAAATTCAGCTAAATATGGATATATAAGGTATTCTTATCGCCTCAATGATAAAGTAATTATAAAAAAATTGAAGAGTATAAATTGATATATTAGATGCCACGATGAAGTATCTTTAACAGTACTAAATATAACTATGTCAGAATTATAATAACCTTGAATAGTGCACAATGATATAAATAGGTTAAGACTTTGTACGCTATATTGTACATTATTTTTTTGGGAAAGGAATCACATTGTTGTCTGTAATTGTAACAATACGTTGGTAAATAATCTAACAGAAGCAATTAGATTCGTACATACTTTGCATGGTAGCATACATTGTACAATCAGCAAATTTATTACTGAAGAGACAACACTGTTAATCGGAGATTAAAAACTGTGGTTATCAAATATTCAGCGAGTTTAAAACATTTTGCAAGAGATACATGGAGTCCTCAGATATGTTCAAATGACAGCTGACACATTGCTAGTTTAAACATGTAGAGTAGACAATGTTTATCAATCGTTTATTCTATCACGATACTCGCTGATTTATTTAAAGAAAATAACACAATTATCGTTGTTAAACTACGCAAAAAGCAGTGCTGATTCAGAGCGGAGAATAGTAAAAATTATTTCACATTACAACTGCAAAAATATTGGTCAAGGCATATTAGAGTCGAAATAACCTTCGCGTTGTCGATGTTCATCGGCAAATAAACAACTCTTTGTCGCTTCGATGCGTGGCTAACGCCCTCGTGATTACAATCTCACACGTCAGAGTTCCAAATCCTCGTTCGCCCGCCGCCAATCAACGACAAATCGAACATTATTTCTTAGTTAAATCTAATCGTAGTGACACTAATGAAGGCGTTTAACAGTAGATTATTTGCTGTAGTTGCCATGATTAGGTCGTTCAATTTACAACAATACACTAATGTAAATATTACAGGTCAGATTGATTCTGTCAGATAGTGTATAATATTGTAACAGGTGTCAAAAGGATCTTGTGATTACAAATTGTAAGTGTCTGTATGATGAACATGATACTCGCTAATTTAAAATCAAAACAAAATTATCGTTGTTAAACTACTAATAAACAAAGCAAAAAAGTCCCGATTCTCGGCGGAGCGCAGTAGGAAAAAGTTCTGATTACAATTGCAAAAAATACATGTCAAATCATGTTAGAATCGAAATAATTTTCGCATTATCGTTGTTTATCGGCCAATAAGCAACTATTTGTCTTTATGATGCGTGGCTATTAAACAAATCAGGCTAACGGCCTTGTGTTTAATTCCTACATATCTTAACTCCAAATCGTTGTTTATTGGCCAATAAACAATGATAAATATATAATTATTTCTTAAATAAGAAAGCAACAATGAAAAATGTTTTCTTAATAATTAAGTGTTGGTCAACCGAAGAGTCGATAACGTGACAGTTTGATTAAGTACCGGATGTTCGCGGTTCCCCCATGTCTCTCCATACGGACGTTTATGTATGATATTTAAAATCGAATGATCGAGTTGTTCAATACCATTCTCACATGATTGAATGCATAAATGATTGTATAGCAATATACACATAACGCATGGTTTTAAGTGTTTGCGTTTTGATGAATGAGTTAATGAATAATTCACAGACAGGCAGAAATACCATGTATATTCTCTCTGTATTCGCTATAAGATTGTTTCTGGGCAAGTTTTAAAGGGACATGTTCACAGATTTTCATTGTTTATTTTTAATTTCATTTTATGTCTTAACTGCAAAATCCAAAGCCATTGGAGTAGCAAAAAAAACAACAACAACAGATACCATGTAAGGAAACAAATAAATGATTTGCCTTCGAAGGCACTTAAACCTACGACCACCGGGATCAAAATTTGTCACGCTAAACACTCGGCCATTTTGACATTCATTCCTTAAAGTAAATTGTAACGGTATGTATGTGATACACCTCGCGTTTTGTCCAAAATACAGTTGAAAAGCGTTACAAACGCTGTATAAGTTTATCCATTTCAATTAATAATTTTGCAAAAAAGACACTATATGTCCAATATATATCTTTGTCAGGAGTGTTGTTCCGCTTGTTTTTATACGTGTTTATCTATGACAACATTTTTGAAAATTGTCAATTTTCCAATCTGTGAACAGGCAACTTTAAAGTGTCGTTTCCGTAAAATACGGGTGTGAAACAGGCGTATTGATAACAGTTCAAAGGCGACAGGAGATATCTTCAAAAGCATATTCAGTGTGAAACAGGCGTAATAATAATCATTCAAAGGCAACAGGAGATATTTTTAAAAAGATAGTGAGTGTGAAACAGGCGTAATGATAATCATTCAAAGGCAACAGCAGATATTTTTAAAAAGATATTGAGTGTGAAACAGGCGTAATGATAGCCGTTCAAAGGCAACATGAGATATATTAGAATGATAGCCATTCAAAGGCAACAGGAGATATCTTTTAAACATATTCAGTGCGAAACAGGCATAATGATAACAGTCTTAAGGTAACAGGAGATATCTTTAAAAATATATTCAGTGTGAAACAGTCTTAATGATAACCGTGCAAAGGCAACAGGAGATATTCTTTACAAAGATATTCAGTGTGAAATAGGCGTAACGATAACCGTTCAAAGGCAACATGAGATATCTTAGAAAACATATTCAGTGTGAAACAGGCGTACTGCTAACCGCACAAATGCAACAAGTGATATTTGGTAAAAAGATATTCAGTGTGAAACAGCCGTAATGATAGCCATTCAAAGACAACAGGAGAAATCTTTAAAAACATATTCAATGTGAAATAGACGCAATTAAAGCCGTTGAAAGGGAAAAGGAGAGGTCTTTAAAAAGATATTCAATGTGAAACAGGCGTAATGATAGCCATTCAAAGGCAATAGGAGATATCTTTAAAACACATTCAGTGTGAAACAGACGTAATGATAACCGTTCAAAGGCAGCAGAGATACTCTTTAAAATGATATTCAGTGTGAAACAGGCGTAATTATAATCGTGCAAAGGCAACAGGTGATATCTTTAAAAAATATTCAGTGTTAAACAGGCATAATGATAACCGTTCAAAATCAACTGGAGATATTATTTTTTTAAAACTATATTCAGTCTGAAACTGGAGTAATGACAACCATTCAAATTTTACGGGAGATATTCTTTAAACAGATATTCAGTGTGAAACTGGTTTAATGATAACCGTTCATTGGCTACAGGAGATATTTTTTGTAATGCTTTTCAGTATGTAACAGAAGTAGTGATAACCGTTTAAAGGCAACATGAGAGATCTTGTAAAACATATTCAGTGTGAAATAGGTGTAATGATAACCATTTAAAGGCAACAGGAGAGAAATTCTAAAACATATTCAGTGTGAAACAGGTGTAATGATAACCGTTGAAAGGCAATAGGCGATATTTTTCTAAAAGATATTCAGAGTGAAACAGGCGTAATGATAACCGTCCTGAGGCAAATGGACATATCGTCACAAAGATATTCGGTGCAAATGGTAATTTTGAAAATAAGGAGTGTAAATTTAACTTTCTAAATATTAAAATAAGTTTAAAACTAACAAATGTATAACTTGATAGGTTTTTCACTTATAAGTCACTAATCCGTCGCATGAGTGACCACTTACGAACGGCACATAATACTCACATGCAACGTCATAATATACCCATCTTAACATATCAGTATACATTTTATACGTTTCTTGTTTTAAACACTGTGCTCTTCATTTTTTGAAAGTTTACCTAACACAATTAAAAACTAGACATGTGTCCGTAGGACACAGATGCTCCCACATTCCGCTGGTTGTCACAAAACCATGCTGCTGTCGGAAAAAAAATGCCTCAAATTACCCAGGTGCACAAATTCACATGCTGATGAATATGTTTATAAAGTTTCATCAATTTAGCAGTAATACTGTTTGAGTTACACGCGACACCAATCCTAAAAAAGGGTCATAACTCCACTGATGGCGGAAAAAAACTGCAAACAAAATACCCAGGTGCAAAAGGTCACATACTGATTAATATGTTTATAAAGTTCCATCACTCTAGCAATAATACTTCTTAAGTTACACGCGACATAAGTACAAAATGTCATTGTTTGCTAAAATAAATTGCCATAACTCCGCGGATGTCCGTACAAACTTCACCAAAATACCCTGGTGCACAAGTTCACATGCTGATTAACATGTTTATAAAGTTAAAACACTCTAGCATTAATGCTTTTTGATTTGCTTTCGAAACAAGTTTACAAATGCCATTTTTGCAAAAGAAAGGGCCATAACTCCGCTTATGTCGAAAAAAACTGCACCACAATGCCCAGGTGCACAAGTTCGCGTGCTGATTAATATGTTTATAAAGTTTCAACACTCTAGCATTAATGCTTTTTGGGTTACATTCGACACAAGTCCAACAATGTCATTTTTTGCTAAAAAAGGGGTCATAACTCCACTGAAAAACTGCACCAAAATACCCAAGTGCACACGTTCACATGCTGATTAATATGTTTATAAAGTCTAATCACTCTAGCAATAATACTTTTTGAGTTACACGCGACACATGTCCACAAATGTCATTTTTTGCTTTAAAAAAAGGGCCATAACTCCGCTGATGTCGAACAAAACTGCACCAAAATACCCAGGTGCATAAGTTCACATGTTGATTAATATGTTTGTTAAGTATCGTTACTCTAGAAGCAATACTCTTTGAGTTACGCGCGATACAAAAATATCATATTTTGCTAAAAATGGACCATAACTCCGATGATAACTCCGATGATGTCGGAAAAAAACAGCACCAAAATACCCAGGTGCACAAGCCCCGATGCCGATTAATATGATTATAAAGTTTCATCACTCTCGCAGTTATACTTTTTGAGTTATGCGCGACAAAAATTCCGACGGACGGACGAACGGACGGACGGACGGAAGGACGGACAAGGGCTAATCTATATGCACCCCCTCTAATATATGGGCATATTAAAAATATTCACGAGAAATAGAGCAAGAAAGACCATAATGCATAGAGAGCATATAAATAAATACCTTGAGTATCGGTGCTTACACAGCATTTACAGTATAAACAACAACATTTATTTCCGAAGTGTGCACACGCATTCAGATGTCTTAAAATATTTATGGCTGGCTAAATATCACGTCGTATTGTAAAGAAAATGTCAGCAACGATACTTTTTTTCAAGTTTCTTGCCCTTTCAACTGCATATATAGTTTATAGCTCAGAAAGACTGACACTGACCTTTATGTCAACGATAAATTCATTTACAAGCATCAGGTTAAAATGCCCTAGCAATACACGTCGTTCATGCGATGGGAGCATTGTCTTAGACCCACTTGCTATTGTTAGAGTGTGCCTCCTGAGCACGAATATTGAAGGGGTGTTCGAAAGAAGTTTTTTTCTGTTTGTTTGTTTGGATTTTTCGTCGTTTTTAACTGTAGTTCAGTCAATTCACGACAGATACACTGTTAAACCGATCTAACCGGGTTTTCAGTACTGAGTGCACATACTTATGCCAGTAACTGACAATTGCCATACTTGAATCAGAGGTAGGCGGGAGAATGGCCGTAAAAATACGTTAATGGCCAATCCCCACACTTGTTATTTGGCCGGACTGGCGTTCGAACGATCCCCGGATTGACAGTCCAGCGCTCTACCAACTGAGCTAGCCGGGCCCGATCAAAGAAGTAAAATTTGACGAGTGAGAAAATTGTATGCTTACAAAAGTCAATGTATGACTCATTTATTTTAAACCAATGCATTTAATAAGCAGAAATCCATGATTTCTAAATAGTCAGTTTATGCAGTAGATCTAATATTGTTAATAACCACTACGTATAAAATAAGTCTTGTGCAATAAGGCGAATTAACACCATTTATTTTTTCTTATGACGTACATTGTTTATCGGATATATAGGATCCGGCCTGATTTGTCGTGTTATCTTAACAAACCACTTGTATTTTATTTAGTAAATGGGACAATAATAAACAATGCTCAGTAGAGCATTCAGAGGGTTTAACCCAGCCAGTGTTTATATTTGTGTATAACTTGTTCTGTCAATTGTCAACAGTACTCCACTTTTAGTTACAATTTAAATATATTTACCAGTGATATATGGTTATAGAGGTTCTACTTCTGACATTTTAATACTTTGTGCTCATGCATTGTGCACATCTTTATTGATAATTTAAATTTATACCTCCTGGACCTCAGGCAAATGGACACATATATGCCATTTTAACTTAATTCAATTGTTAATTATTGTTTTCAGTGGAAAAATAAACAATGTTCTAAAAGCTGCAGGAACCCCCATATTTCATTTCCCTTTTCCCCCTTTCCCTCCGTGGTATAACATGAGCCGTGGTGGGCCGGGCGCACATGAAGAGAGTAACACATATTTTTATTTAAATTCCATGTTATTATATAAATCTCTGTTGCTAACGGAGCCCTCCCTCAACCTTGGCCAATCTGACAGACCAAGGATTCCTTATTTTAAGCCATTTTTTAGTTAAGCAGTTTGCCCCGTT
This sequence comes from Congeria kusceri, assembly GCA_027627225.1. NCBI lineage: Eukaryota > Metazoa > Mollusca > Bivalvia > Myida > Dreissenidae > Congeria > Congeria kusceri. The sequence goes on from CM051039.1 coordinate 13,779,864, forward strand.
TAATATTGTCAAGTCTTAATAAATCCCATTTTATTGCAGATTTTATATAATATGGGGGGAGGGGGGGACCCAGTTATCAATGTTTAAATGTGTACTATATATTGTTTAACCCACAAGGGTAGTAAGTTTCTTAATTTTTTGGCAAGTATTTCGATCATTGTTAATAATGATCCAGTTTGCCATTAATTCTGTGTGATATTACATATTTTGATCCTCTGCAGTTATTCTTAATGCAGTATTTTGCATATCTTTAATAAATAACTCTTTCATAGCAGGAATTAGCCACATTTTAACTTTTAATGTGTTAAACTACCTATTTTAAATGTACATATCTATGTTAATCATGTAAACCTGTGCGCACCCTGGTCCCAATATCTCAAAATACCATTCAAGCACTGCCGGCTAAAATTACCCTCCCCCACCGGTGCTATCCCTTCTTTTAATAATCATGAACGAGACAAAGTCTTCCTTTAATGTGCTCCCCAGGGTGTTTTCTTTTATCTGTATATATTTGTACAGTCTAGTCAGTTATTTTTATTAATTATATCTTGTTTTATTTGTGTTATTTTAAATGCCCTAAAAAGTAAGCCGTTTGACAGTGCCGGAAGGATGTAATATATGTTTTATCCTAAATTTTACTGTATATTGGATCCTCATCCTTTTATGTTTGTTCATTTTCTTGAATCCCTGTGGTAGGTTACATTCCAATAAATAGCCCAACTATCTTGTATAAATCTCAAAGGACAGGGTCTCAGGTTGGAGCAACACGTTATGTTCCCTGTCTACAATAGTTCAGCATTAGTTAAAAGCATGTCATGTAATTGTGACATCCATCATTAAATATATATACCCAATATAAAATAAAATATTACATACCAATCAACATATACTTGAGGATACATGGTACTTTTGCAATCTTATATTATTTTACTTCCAATTTATTGAGTATTTCATTGAACACAGTATATTCAAGTACTACTATTTGAACTTAAGATAAATAAAGCTTACAACGCAAAGTTTAACCTATTTTCTTTAGCTCAATATGTAAACACATGCAAAGTATACAGATATTGTAAAACAATGCTGAACCACTTAGAGATCTGAAAATAATTAACATTGTTTATAGTCGTTAGTGTAAATATCGTCACATGTGCATTTGCACACTGGCTTTAAATTTAATGTTACATATGGTATATGGTAAGATTTACCCGAGTTTGACCCATATCTCTAAGTAAGAAAGACTCCAACAGCACCGTTAAAGCATTTGCTGCATAACGGGTTTAGAAAAACGATGAGACACATAACAGTATGTGTTCCCACCATTTAACTCTTATTCTTATTGTGCTATTTTCTCCAGTCTTCACTTTCTCGTGTTAATATAGGTTAATCTCTGTATTTTGTCCCCTTTTTTCTCTGTTTGCAAGGAAACTTTTGCTTATTTAGTCATATTGCCAAACATTAATATCTTAATAATAAATATAATAGTCTATTACACATTTCCACAATGTATATTTTTACTGTTATGTCTCTCATAATATCAATTTTGCAAGTAAATGCAGACAATCAGATTAAATACTTGTTTGCTTGGCTGTTTTACAGTGTTATTCTAAGGGAGGTAACTCTTGTTGACAAAAAAAGGAAATTGCAAAATTACTCCCATTTAAACTGTGTATACCTTGTCATTTGATTTCTTTACATAAGAACAGTGTGCTATTAAGTGTAAATGTAAATGTAAATGTAAGACATTCTCAATATTATTATTTTAAATTAAGGTATTATTATGCTCTCCAGTGATAAATATGCGCAGTATTTGTTTGTATAAAGTATTATAACACAATACAGTTTTATACAATATTATATTGTGCTGTATGAAAACTATTGAACACCTTTACAAATTGTGTTATTTTTTAAGCATTGATTTTTATTATAAGCACCGCACCCACGCTGCAAAGTTTTATATATGTAACTTATCCGCTAAATTAAGGGAATTGTATACTTTATTATGTTTATGCAAAGTATTTATGTAAAGCTGTGTGCTCGGGCAATGGTTTCCAACCGAAGTCCCGAGGGTAAACAACCCCAATCATTCATTGTCATTTTATTTAATTAACGACAACGAGTGTCAGGTCTGTTGGATCACAATCATGATTAAACAGAGTAAAATGGCATGTTCAATCACTTCGTTAAGTTTCTGACCGAACTATTCTGACAGCCAAATTACTACGTCAGGAAAGGCATAGTAACGCTAAAAAATAGTTCCGATTAAAATAAAAAAGAAAACATTTAACATTTCGTCACATTTAATTTTGCAAATGCCCCTAACAATATTAACGGATAAAACATATGCAACCAAATCTCAAGAAACATAAATAAGTGATGAGTATAGCCAATGGAAATGCTCGATAGCTTATCTTACATATGTGTACGATATAAAATATTTGAAATGGGTGTATCACAAGGAAAACAAGGTATAAAATGTGATAAATAATAATATCTATTAAATTTCTCGCTGATGCTTCACAAGTAGTGATTAGCACTTTGTTTTCATTAATTCCTAAAGAATGACACTTGTGTTAGTTTTTATTCAAAGTTCTACGTAAAAATATTTTAAATTAAGGACTACAGTCATTGAAAACATCCTTTAAAAATGGTACATGTAGCAAGCAATAAGTTATTGACCCATTGACTGAAATATTGGACCTGTAAACCGCCACCTTAGAATAAAAAGGGCATATCTGTTTCTTTAACACATGTAAAATAGGCCCTTTTCAGTCTAAGGTGGCGAAATGTAAATACGGGTGCCCCTACTGGCAATGCTGCCGTTAAATGATCGTTTATATAAAATTAACACAAACATTGATAATCGCTTATATACAATTTACACAAACGTGTGACACTTTATTCAAACTTTAGATGCTCGTATGGTCGGGTATTTTGAGCACCGATGAGAATGCAAATCAACGGAAGCTGTTTATCTATTAAATAACAGTGTCAACTAACCTGAATAATGTATTTTCAACAAGGCATCTGAGAGACCAGTTGCTAAAACCTCTTTAATGATCGTTTCAATGGTATTCAAAGTTGCGCAGTAACATATATCGCACCTGGCGAAATAGTCAATATTCAGAGAGACCTCTGGTAAAAAAGGCTCCTTCGCAGAAATTATTACTACGGTCATTAAATATAAGTACGCGGTTACAATTATGAAATCATTAATAGTTGTAGCACACTTTGACCGAAATATGTTAGTTATTAAACGAGCCCGCATTGTGAGATTAAATAATTAATATATTGAGGCCAAAGGGTGCTACAAGTGTTTTGTACCATATTTACCAATCGCATCGCAACTTTCTACGATGCCGATTCCAACGGGCACTTCGTAGATGTCACGTGATATCTGGCATGCTTGGCATGCGTGTCATTTCCAAGTTTAGCGCTGTCGCAATGTGTCCACTCAGTGCAATCGTTAAGTGCAATAAGTAGCGTGCGCATAAATAACAACTCAATTTCAATATACTGCACGCTATTTATTGCACGATAAGCTTGCATATTAGGCTCCTCCCACCAGTTTCTGTTCTAATATCACAGTCCTTGAATATATATATCAGTTTCAGTACTTTAACTGTCACCATTAGATTAACGAGGCCTAAAAATGAAAGCTCTTCCAGTTATAGTGCTTTTACTGATATTCCAGTGTCCGTCAAGAGGTAAGTGGCGTATTAATCATGGTCGATGGCATCGGAGAGTAGGAATGCTTGAATAGAATATTTGTGTTGCTCAATACCACCTGCATATGGTTCTGCCGGATGTCACTGACAAACACCAGTTTGACGGCCACAAATTTGGTCAAAGATCAATTTGGTGAACATTTTACATATCTCCATTGCATTTTGATGTTTTTCGTCAGTTTTGTGAATAATCTAACACATATGGTATCAAAAAGATGCTACGAGGAGGTTCTTTTGTTTATAAGTACTTTTTAGAAACTAAGAAATACACATTCTCATGAATATTATTGGGAACGTAAACAAATATCAGATTTTTATAAAAATTATTTTTATTGAAGATTTAAAATGCCAAACTGAGCAGAGAACATAAAGAGATAGTAAGCATTTGATAAATATACTATAAGTTTAGACATTTGAATGCACATTTGTTGAAAGTGTGTTATAATCTCCGGGGGTAAAATGCCCCTATAACGTTAAAATCCTAATAGGGTAGATACCAGTAAATCATTGTGTATCCCTCCGTGGTCCATTCACAAGTAGTGCCTATTACTAAAGAGTTAATCTTCTCTGCTGGTATAAAAGCCGTTTAGGTATCTCAGACATGCCTTTTGTGATTATTTCTATTATCCTATGCGTGTCTGCAACATTTTGTTGCATTTCATTGAAGTCTAACTTGAAAGGTGAACTTTTGGGGTGTGTTTACTGTGGTATGGGGCTTTTGTCGAAATATGACCACCGAAACCCTGTTTTCTACCGGTGCCTGCATTCAAGTGAGATGTATTTTTTTTAGAAGTAAAATAACATATATTTTTATTGCAAATTTTGGAAGAGGACAGATTGATCTTTAAATTGATACAAGGTTTGCGCAATCTGAAATAAAGGAAATGCTAGAAAAATGCTTGGAAAGTTTGCCTTTTTATAATGGGTCCCTATGGGAATTGGATTTACTGGCTTCTAACCTTTAAGAAAACCAGGGACCGGCCCTGTAGGGTCCACTTATACATAAACTCACCATGTAACTGTGTTATTTTATTGCGTTTATTATTTTTCACGGAAATAAATGTGAATAATATCGTAACTGACATGTTATCTACATATTTTTAAGCGAAACCTGTTGTTTTGGGGTTAAAAAAATGAGAAAAAAAATACGGAAACTCGCCTTATGCAGCTCACAGCACATCGAATCATGTTATACGCAAATATTACACGTTTATTATATCTTATTACTGTCCATTGCATTGAAATAAGTCTAACTGAACTGGTATTTTTAGTTCACGCTCCCCATACAATCCAAGTACTGAAGCGCAAGCCAGATGGCTTATCATGTGTCATTCTCAAATGCGTTTGGGGGGCATTTCTACTTAGCGGATCGACCTGAAATTTTGCATTTGTGGTACAAGTAGGTTAATAATGGTGTAAAAAAGTTTTTTTCATGATAGCAAAATGTTGAGTTTTCTTTAAGGTTAGATACCAGTAAATCATTGTGTATCCCTCCGCAGTCCATTCAAAAGTAGTCCCTCTTACTAAAGAGTTCCTCTTCTCTTCTGGCTTAAAAGCCATTTAAGTATCTCAGACATGCCTTTTGTGGTTAGTTCTATTATCCTATGCGTGTCTGCATCATTTTGCTGCATTACATTGGAGGCTTACTTGAATGTGAACTTTTGGGGGCAGTTTACTGTGGTATGGGGCTTTTGTCGATATATGACTGCCGAAACCCTGTTTTCTACCGGTGCCTGCATTCAAATAAGATTCTTTTTCTTAGAAGTAATATGACATATATTTTTATTGCAAAGTTTGGAAGAGGACAGATTGATCTTTAAATTGATACCAGGCTTGCACAATCTGAAATAAAGGAAATGCTAGAAAAATGCATGGAAAGTTTGCCGTTTTATAATGGGACCCTATGGGAATTGGATTTACTGGTTTTTAACCAATACTGTCAAAGTGATCAAGGCAGATGCATTTAACCAATGTTTATGTAAAAATAATAATTTTTACAAGAATTTGCTTCAGAATGACACCAAGTAAACCAAATAAATGTTTGATAAAGCCCACTTTGCTGATTTTTAGGTAGTCTTTTCGAGTAATGGCGAAACATATTTTAATTTCAGAAAACCTGTTTAAAAGTAATACAG
>CM051039.1:13790726-13958226 GCA_027627225.1 Congeria kusceri
CTTGATGAAAATATTATAATAGGAGCTGTATATGTTCCACCCGAAAACTCCAAATTTTTCAACGATGACGAGTTTATGGCCTTTGAAAATGAAATCTCTCAAAAATGTAATGAACATAAATATATAATTCTTGCAGGAGATTTCAATAGCAGAGTTGGAAGCATGAAATATTACATAACTACAGATCCCCATTTAAATGACATTTTCGATATTGATGATGATATACAGAGCCAACTTGACAAATATAAAACCCTTGAACAATTATCTATCCCACTTATTCGTACTTCTAAAGACCATCGAACAAATACCCATGGATTCCGACTTATTGATTTATGCAAAAATAACAACATTTTTATCCTCAATGGAAGATTATCATCAGGTAATGATTGTGCTATCTTAACTTTCAGAAATAAATCTACAATTGATTATGTAATTGCTTCATCTGATTGCTTTTACTTTCTCTCAGATTTTCATATCATTGAAACAGATTCACTGTTCTCAGATGGTCATAATGCCCTCACTTTGTCCATAAACATACCACACAGAAAATGCTCCAATATTTCCACCAAAACTCTAAGTGACATGAATCTGAAACCAAAATGGAATCCTGACTTGTCCAACCAATTTGTTAACAATATTAACCTTAACATAACAGACCAAATACTCTTGCAAATTAACACTTACCCACAATCACAGCAGACAATTGAGCACATAACCGATCAACTCCAATCAGTATTCCATCTAGCTTCCACCAGCACATACCCTAAAAATAAAAAACGATTTCATTATAATAGACCAGAAAACAATAAACCATGGTTTGGTCCTCAATGTTCTAAAGCACGAAAAAATTATCATACTGCCAAAAATGACTACACAAAAAACAAAACTATAGACAACAAACAAAGAATGATCAATGCCAGTAAGGAATATAAACGCAACATGAACTACCACATTAATGCCAGCAAACATAACATGTCAAATAAACTTCGTTCAATGTCCGACAAAAATCCTAAACAGTACTGGTCCTTTTTAAATAAACTTAAACCAAAAATTGAAGTTAAAACTAGACCCACATTAGATGAATTTCATGATCACTTCAAAGAAATTAATACCAGCACAATCGATGACAATCGCTTCAATGACACAAACTCCCATATACAAAATGACACAAGCAACAGGCTTAATACCCCAATTACTGAAGAAGAAATAGAAAAATGTATCACAAAGCTTAAAAATTCTAAAACACCTAGCCCATTTGACAATATTTTAAATGAGTATATCAAGTCCACTAAACATCTACTTATGCCTGTTTACCATAAACTATTTAACTGTGTACTGGAAACAGGGTTCATTCCACAAAGCTGGCTAAATGGAATAATCATACCTATATTTAAAAACAAAGGTGACCCTAAAGATCCTAATAACTACCGACCAATTACTATCCTCAGTTGTCTAAACTTTTTACTTCCATACTCAATGAAAGATTAAACAAATTCCTTAATGAAAATAATATTTTAGATGAAAATCAAGCTGGCTTTAGGAAAGGCTACTCTTGCTCTGACCATATTTTTACATTACATTCATTGATCGAAATACGGAAAAAAAGAAAACAAAAACTATTCTGCGCCTTCATTGATTTTTCACAAGCATTGGCGAATTGGCCTATGGCACAAACTTATTAAACAAAATATAAATGGCAAGTTTTTACATTTAATTAAAAACATGTACAACAATATCAAATCTAGTGTCTCTATTAACGGCAATATTTCAGAACCCTTCGTATCAGAAATTGGCGTTAGACAAGGCGTAAATCTATCTCCAATTCTTTTTTCCATCTTCTTAAATGACCTTCAAACACATATGCACCTCAATGGCTCAACTGGCATAGAGCTAGAAAATCCCCTGGATTTGTATCTTTGGCTAAAACTACTTATTCTACTTTATGCTGATGACACTGTGATTTTATCTGATCAAAAATAGACTTCCAAAATAGTTTAAATACCTTCCATAAATACTGTGATAACTGGCATTTAAAAATAAACCTTAGCCAAAAAAAAATTGTAATATTTGGTGCAAGACAACTACAAAACTTTCATTTCACATTAGGTGACAACCCTGTAAAAATCACTGACCGTTACCACTACCTAGGCATTACCCTTTCCAGCAATGGTTATTTCCTCAATGCACGGAATCACTTAGCCGAGCAAGCAACAAAAGCAATGCACCTTCTATATACTAGAGCAAATAATACAGAGCTACCTATTGATTTAATTCTTAAACTTTTCGACCACACTGTTTTACCAATTTTAATCTATGGCTCAGAAATTTTTGGTTTTGAAAATGTAGATATCTTGGAGAAAGTCCATAATAACTTTCTTAGAAAAATTACGAATGCTCGGAAATCAACCCCAATGGCTTTTTTATATGGTGAACTTGGCAGATACCCTATAGCAATTAACATCAAAAGTCGCATGATCTCTTTTTGGAATAGAATCTTAATAGGCAAAGATCAGAAATTATCTATCCAAATCTATAAATTCATGATGAACTTGCCAATCTCAAATTTTAAATGGGCCAACAAAATTAAAGAAATCCTCACCTCAGTAAACTTAAGTAACTTATGGGATAACCAATTCCTAACAACCCACACTAATATTTGCCGCTTAGTCAAAGCCAAATTATTAACCCAATTCAAAACCCAATGGCACAGTCAACTACAGCAAACACATAAGGGACAAATATATACCAGTTTCAAACAAACTCCATCCTTTGAAGACTACTTTATAAAACTTACAAAAACTGAATACACATACCTCTTTAAATTTAGAACTGCAAATCACTGGTTATCAGTTGAAACCGGTCGATACGATGGAACCCCATTTGAGGAAAGAATATGCAGACTTTGTAACTCTGGTCAAGTTGGCTCCGAACATCACTATCTACTAAACTGCGATTTCTTTAAATCTGAAAGAGAACAACTCTTAGGACATGATCTTTATGATGCTACTCTTATTAAAATCCTAACATCTAATTCCTTACAACTATTACAGAATACAAGCAAATTTATTCGCTTCATATTCAGTAAGTTTAAGCGATAGCAAGTTATCTATTTAACTACCTGTTTTTACCAATGCCACCAGCTAATACACCAACTCTAATATTGTAGTTTGTAACAATACTGCCTTTATTTCAATGTATTTTTATTGCTAACAGCATAACATATTTACATATTATCTCAATATAAGTGACCGTTTACACTTGTGTAATCAATATATCAAAATAATTGTCTGGTCACAAATGTATATATTTTTGCATGTATATACTAATCACATTATTTACTTTAATTAGAAATATATGCATGTAAATATAAACTGTGCAATGTAAATAATAACTTCATTCTGTATTTGTACCAAATGATAACTGCATAATTATATGTCAATATTAACGTAAGATTGCTATATACTTATACTCATATAACAGAAATAATTGCAGCATTATATAAGAGTAGTACAAAATGGTACCACTCAAGTACAAGTGTTAACATTTTAAATATTTTTGCCTGCTATATTGATCTTATATTTCAATTAAGGCAATGAAAACAATTGTTGCATTCTAAATGAGTACAACTGATACCTATATTTCACCTACAATCCTGTTTCTTTATCCTAATTAATCTAGCAGTTCTAGTACATAAATTAATAATTATACTTTTGTTACTTCACTTTAAACTTATCCAGCACACAAATTATAATTTGCTTTTGCCCCATCAGTCATTTAATGTTAACCCCTCAAATAACGGCATTCTCCATTGTAATCCTGCAATGCAAAGCTGATTAGAGTAATTAACATCTCGCCTGGAATCCGATCGCTCCGCCCACTTGATCACGTGACCATGCGGTCTGGAACACTCGACAAGCAGAAAACAAAATGGCGGCTATGCTTAGATTACGCGATATTCCGGATGATTTTGGAGAACATTTTTTGCCTTATAAATGTTTGCTACGTCAACGTATTCAAGGAAGAAAATTTGCTAATGAGTCATACATTGACTCTGTGCGAATTTTTAGGGGAAATGTTGACGAAATCGATGTAAAGTCTCGTATCTTCCGCAGTCAAAGAAACGGAGAAGATCCACATACTGTCAATTTGTCGATGTCAAAAACGGCAATTACGATCGCACATTGCAGTTGTAAGGCAGGGTAAGTGCTTTCCTATTTGTGACACACATATTACTTATCGTTACGTTATTACTGACAGGATATGTTTGTAATTTCGTTGTAAAAAAATAACGATAACGACGATGCTCACATGTTATGATGATAGGGCTACTGTAATACAGATTTGTACGTGGTTGACATCATGTTGTATTACTCTCAATAAAGGGAAACACCTGAACTTAATTATAACATTGTTTACACTTCCAAGTTTAACACCAGCATATTTTCAAATATTAAAAGGCAGCAGTTTGATAACATATCAGAATTATTATTAATTAATGAAGAATAATGTACATTGTTTTATATCTTTAGTTTAGTTTAAACCTATTTATTTTAGCTCGATTGCATCGAAAGCCGAAGGCTTATAGAGACACTCTCGAGTCCGTTTCCTGGGTAGAACCAGTACTTGGTGTCTTTGGGGGAGATCTTGAGAACGCTCCCAGTAAGGTTCGAACCCGGGACCTCCCGATCGCTAGGCGGACACCATATCCACTACGCCACCGCGACCTACTTTTATATCTTTGTGCAGGATTGCTGGAGAATGCGCTCATGTGTTGGCCGTGGTGTTGAAGCTAACCGACTGGATTTTGGATGGTCTTACGGAAGTACCAAGTCAGCCATCTAGTACCTCCTGTCCACAGCAGTGGGACAAGCCAAGGGGATCTAAGATCCAGGCTGAACCAGTCTCTACCATGGTACTATCCCGGTCAACAAATGTGGACAGGAAAGAGACCTATGACAGCCATCTTCAACGACTACAGGTTGTTACCGTGTTGTTTTTAACATAAAAAAATAATAAACTCTAGTATGACTTTATTCACAATATGCAACATCATAATAAACATTGCACAGTCCAGTTTATTGTGGCCAAGTGCACGATAAAAACAAAAAGACTAACATATAAATCTAATTCTAATTTTGTTCGTTGTTCAGAAAAATCAGGCTTACAGAGAAAGACATCGGTCTACTTTCATCGTTAAAGGACACTCCACTGGGGTACTTGGCCTGCAAACCAGAACAGACCATGGACCACAAGCCGTTGGCAGTACCCTTTCTCACCAGGTAACATGTTAGTCTTGCACAAGCAATGGCATGAAGCCTGTCAAAAAGCAGCAACAGAACCATATTTGGTTTATAGGTGGGAACAAACTTATTTCAATTTTATGGTCAACAATTTTAAACTTTTTAACCCTAGAAATGGTACGCTCTACATGTACACGGTGCCTGGCTATTTTCCTGGTTAGTTTGACATCGCTGTCAGACATTTGACCTGATCCTGGAGCAAAAGGTGGCATGTACAATTTAAGTCCTAATTTTTCAACCTCCTCTTTAATTAAAAAACCCTTAACCACCATGATTCCATCCCCTTTCTTTATTTTCCCACAGTCAATAAGTTGTTGAAGCATATCCAGGAGTCCACATTGATTAGTAATTTCTTTATCTGAAATGGCACCGGAAAATAACATGGATATAAATGTAAAAGAGCCTCTGGGGTCAACTCCAACCAAAGCCTTCAATGTTGTAGCAAATTTGTAGTCCGAGTAGCACTGGCTTTGGGAATGTAATGATGAGGGCCTTTCAAGTTTTATCTCTGTTCCGTCCAGTATAAGTAAAGTGTTCGGAAAGTCCTCTTTGTATTTCTTCGGCATTTTATCCACAATTATATCCCTGTCCGGCCAAATTGGTACTGAACCAAATCTGTAAAACATGTAGTTTATCCAGTTTCTAAATAGAGCACCTGCGTCGGTAGGGCTGATATTGAAGAGATTCGCAATGTGTTGGAACTGCAGGTTTAGTCTAAGTTTGATCAGTGTCAACAGCAGCTGGTCTTCCAATTTCATTTTTTTAATACTTGAAATTGTTCTTGGAAAATCAAATGGACATTCATTCGAAGTGGGTACCAGGAACTGAAAGATGGTCAAACATTTCAAATAAACAAAGCCAGTGTAGTACTGGAAGTTTTTTCCCTTCATTGTTCTAAGATACTCAACTGAAAAAAGTTGTCTGTTTACAGATTATTTTGTTGTTTTTTTCATTTGTTTCCTTAGTGAACTATTCACTCTTGTTAGCTCTTCATTTCTCAGCACTTGGTCAGCCATTTTTCGGTGCAAAGTTGCTTGAACAGCTTGCAGTTGTTGTTTCAAAGCCTGGTTTTCTGCTGTTAGGGCCAACATCTCCAGAGGAGAAACATCTGAAAACAGAAAAATAAAGTTATAAAAGACAAATTATTTCAATATTTTTTTTTTCCAGATACCACTTATCCAGCAAGTAGACAATGTGTTGAGCCAAACGCAAGACGAGGCTCTAGCGATTGAACTCAACGCTCGTGACCAGCGTTCTTGTGCTGTTTGGTCTGCAGAAAGACAAAAAAGAATCACGGCCTCAAACTTCGGGCGGATCATGCTCAGAAAGTCAGCAATCAGCGAGAAGTTTATAGATAGCATCACCAAATCAAAAGTGTTCACCTCAGCGTCTACCAGCTATGGCGTAGCGAATGAAAGAATTGCACGGAACATGTATAGAAAAAAGACAAAAAAACCATGTGCACGACTGCGGATTGGTTTGTAAATCCGAAGTTTCCGTGCATCGGAGCCTCGCCAGACGGCAAAGTATGTGATGGTGGTCAGACAGGAATTTTGGAAATAAAGTGTCCATTTTCTGTTCGCAATATGACTATTGCAGATGCGGTAGATCAAAATAATGCAAAAAAAGATTTCTTCTTAATCACAGATGGAGAGAACATTTCTTTGAGTAAGACACATCCTTAGTGGTTCCAAGTTTAAGGACAATTGCTTGTTACGGGGGCAGAGTTTTGTGACTTTGTTACTTAAACGAAACAGGACTTGTTCATAACAAGAATATTGCCTGACAAAGATGCCATGGAAAATATTCTTTCACAGATGTGCCACGTGTACAGAAAGTATCGTGTTATATAGTTACCTTTTTTTTCATCGGTTTGTGTCTCCGCATGAAGGGAATGTGGTTTGGGGTCTGCGTTTTCATTGTTCTCACTGTAAATAAAATGTACCTATATAATATTATGTGTGTAAGATATGTCATTTTTGTCGTTGATATAGTGTATTAACATGCTCTGTGTTGGTTATTCGCAATATATGCTGCATTATGGGTTTACAAGTTCTGATATTACATTGTTGTTATTGTTTACATGTAAAGATAATACAATTATTTGAACCACTGATGTGTTTATTAAAATTTATACCTTGTATTAATTTCTTGTTCGAGATTTCTTCTTCTCTTCCGTGGTACATGGTCATCTACTGGCAGTCTCTTTAATAGCCGTCTGGCTGGCGTGACTGTGTGGCCCAAGGCTTCTACAGGCAATGGGTCAGGGAACTGATCTGTTGGTTTGCCTTCTTGGAAATGCTATAACAATACAAACGCTATACTGGGATCTGGGCATTAAATTAATAAAACAACCAAATTTTACCACACTGGATATCAAATAACTACGAAATATAAAATGGATGAATATCTGTTGTATTGTTCTAGAGCTACTGAGTAATGTTGCCACGTTTTTATTACACTTACGTCAACATAACACTGCAATCATCGGACAAAGCTAGAAAACCTTTAATCTGATCTGTGTCTTAAAAATGGCCATGTTTACATCCCTCCATATTTGGAAATGTTGACAACACGTGCAGCAAAAATTAATACAAAACCGAATTCTATTGATCATACATGACCTCATAGGTTTTTTATAACTGTTATTCGATTGCTAAAAATAACTAGTCAAGCGTCTATCTAAAAGCAAAATACTAAACCGTATAGTAAATCAAAGGGTTAAAATGACAAATATACCTTTGTACAGACGAACATGTGGTAATTGTCGTTGACAGTGTTGACATTAAGTTGATCGTGGGGACGACCGCAGGCCTTTATCCATCTCTTACACTTGTCGAGATCACGTTTTGGCTTAGGAAATGCTATAAATTCAACTCCTCCAGCTAATCTCTCTGGATACCGACTGTCCGAGTTGCATAAACCCCATTGACACCGTTTAACCATATTTTATTTACGTTAATTTCAAGGAAAATAACAAAATATGTAGAACAATAGTGTGAACCTCGACATTCAGCTTGTCGAGGAAAATGGCGGACAAATCGTTGGCAACCGGCTCCCCGAATTATCGATCGCTGATTGGTCTATCGGTATTTAGATAAGAATTTGATTGACGGGTGGCGAGATATTAATTACCACACACAATAGGTCCTCCATCTTGCCTTTGTGTTCAACATCGACCTCGCGTGCAGGTGCACTCAAGCGTAAATCAGGACAAAAATAACTGCTGTTGACTGAAACCGTTACAAAGCTAGCTCCAGCACCATAAACGCTAACGCACACAGTCTTTCGCAACAACATGTCTTTTAAGTATTGATAATGAATTAAATTTCTGACGCAAAATGTAAACCTTTTAAAACGCGTAGTCGTTTCAATTTCTCAATCCGAAACGCCGCGTGCAAACGAAAATACATCACCGCACAACTATGATCACAAACCACTAATTATTTTTACCAGTGCTAGTATTAAAATGCTCTTATAGAACTGTACTATTATTTGTTTCTTAAATGCCACGATTATGATGATTATGATAACTATGACGATTATCATTATTATGATTAGTATGATGATTTTGAATATGATATGATAATGATTGTGATAATTTTATCAAGTTTTTGGTATTTTGATTTTGATTATAGATCTCACATTATTGCTATTATTATTATTATTATTATTATTATTATTATCATATGTTCCGACTATGTATCTTATTATTTAAATACCCCCCGTATATCATCTACACAATTGTGTTAACGTAAAAATTATCGGAAGTCACTAATTTACTAACAATTTTGCTTTGTTATATTGCCCTAATTGTATATGTTATATACTTGCGTGAAAATAAAAGTCTTGTTCTGTTCTGTTCTGTATACATTCTGCATGTATGTATAATTTTAAAATATTGTCATAAACTATGAAATAAAATATATTAAAATTTATTTAATTCATGGTTACTATTATTCATTGTGAATTTAGGCTTGCCGCACAGGAGTGCACAACACTAAAATTTTTAAAAGATGCGATTCTACGAAAGATGCGATACAACAAACAATTCTGTATCTCCCTTGACTATTCGTAGTATCGCGTTTCGACTGTAATATAATTTTGTTTTTTTAAATGTATTTTTTATTCAATACAACATCATGCCCTTCTCCTTATATATACAAATTGGGCCTTTTGACTTTTTCTTAAATGTTTCTTTATTAAATACACTATAATTCCATTAAACTTTATATAAACAAACGTGGCCTTTATGGAACGGGCCTTTCTGTACCGGGCATTTCGGGGAATGGGCATTTTTGGTACAGGACCTTTCTGGTTTTAGGCCTTTTTGGTACAGGACCTTTCTGGTTTTAGGCCTTTTTGGTACAGGACCTTTCTGGTTTTAGGCCTTTTTGACCCCAAACCATTGTGATAGATAGCAACAACTTCAGATGGCACATTTCGCAAGCCTTCAATTATTAAGCAAATATTGTTATACCAAAGAGTATCGCTGCTGTATAACTCTGTGACGCTATTGATTTCGAATAGTAATCCTTTGTCGCCAATACCCGTACATATAATTTTTATGTTATAGTATCTTTTAAAAATAAAAAGTGCAAACGTTATGCAGTACCCATTATTAGATGCGTCGCGGAGGCATATTGCCAAAAAAATCAATAAAATACGCATCATTTTCGTTATATCAATGTGTAACATGTGCCAACGAGTGTCGTTACTTTATTAATAACTAAATCCTACACATATTTTCTCATACAATAGAAGTTATTAGTATTTATTAATGTTATATGAAAATGCAGCAGAACGTACATAATAGAACTTTCACACTCAGGTTTGTTGTACAATATGAAGATATAACATATTTAATTTAATTTTGTAACTTAACTATTCCCTACCATTTTTATATAGTTACAGAACGGAAAGTGAGAGCACTGAAATGTATACTAATATGTGTTTTAGAAGAGTAAATAGTAAGGCAGTGTTTCATTTTGGATTTCTTTTCAGTGTTAATGTTTATTCATTAATACGGTTAAAAAGTTAAATGCAAACATTGGCACGTCTGTGGTACTTAATAAGGGTAACAATTTGGAAAAGGTGAGCATGCCGATACATGCCTGTCTCCAATTCTGAGTTGATAGACAATCAATGTTTAAACATTTTGCACATATTTTTAGCCATATTGTCTGCATTGAATGTCTTGTTTATAAAAACCTATACCAATGTGAAATGAATGGTTATTTAACGTTTTTCTTTCCTGACAAACATCTTTGGTAACAGCACTGAAAAAACATTGGACAAGAAAACTGCAACATATTTATTTTAAATTTTTGTGAAATGAAACTTTGTAAAAGAAATATCTTTCCTGCAGACGGTATGTTTTGAAACACCTTTTGATAATGAGGAACAATTGAAATGATGTCATTCCGTTTCAGAATAAACGTTACATTGTGCATATGTACCCAAACTCTTTGATCAAGGACATCCACCGGCGGGGAGAACACACTTATTACTGAAATATCGACTAAGCATATACCCTTATTTATTTTGAATGTTTACGCACAGGAGGCTTGCATTTTTGACGAAATGCCCGTAAAAATCATTAAATAAGGTTTGTGGTTTGTGGTAATGCAATTCGTCTAAAAAGGAACACTGTTTTGATTTGCATATGATACGAAAAACTGTTCATTTAAAAAAAAATTTTTTATTTATCGTTGTTTATCGGCCAATAAACAGCGATTTGGAGTTCTGGTGCGTAGGAATTAAAACACCAGGGCGTTAGTTGTTGGCCGATAAACAACGATAATGCGAAAAAAAATTCAATTCTGACATGAGTTTACATATATCTTTAACATTGTAATTGGGACTTCTTTTTACTATGTTCCGCTCAGAATCGATACTTCTTTTTGCGTTGTTCATTGGGTAGTTTAACAGCGATATATTTTTTGTCTATAGAAAAATTAGCGAGTATTATGTTAGAATTAAAAATTAATGTTTCGATTTATGTTGTTTATCGGCCAATAAACACCGATTTAGAGCTCTTATGCGCAGGAAACAAACCACAAGAACGTTAGCCCGAGTAGTTTAATAGCCACGCATCAGAACAACAAAGAGCTGTTTATTATGCGATAAACAACGATAATCCGAAAATTATTTCGATTCTAACATGTTTTGACAACTTTTTTGCAAATGAAATGAACAGAACAGAACAGAAATCTATTGAGAACTGCATTTTACCATGCTCCGCTCAGGATCGGGACTACTTTTCGAGTTGTTTATTGCGTAGTGTAACAACGATAATTTCCTTCTTTGTCTATAGAAGTATTAGCGAGTATCATGTTAGAATTTATTATACGTATTTGGTCAATCAGGAAAAGTATAACACAAACATATACTAATTGTCTTTACTTTGCGACCTTAGCAGAATGCTGTTACAACATATTTTGTCTAACATGAAGTTTCATACAAACATATACGGGTGTAATGTCTCTTCCAATCTCTTCCAATCGCGCCTTAGCATATTATTATTATTATTATTATTATTATTATTATTATTATTATTACTATTATTGTTATTATCATATGTTCCTGCTATGTATCTTATTATTTAAATACCCCCCGTATATTATCTATACAATTGTGTTTATGTAAAAATTATCGGAAGTTACTAATTTACTAACAAGTTTGCTTTGTTATATTGCCCTAATTGTATATGTTATATACTTGGGTGAAAATAAAACTCTTGTTCTGTTCTGTTCTGTTCTGTTCTGTTCTGTTCAGCAGATTGATGTAACCATATATTTTGTCAAAACAGGAAAAGTTTCATACAAATATAATACGGATATATAATGTTCGCGACCTTAGCAGAAAGCTGTGAAGATATATATTGTCAAACAGACAAAGTGTCATACAACCATAATTCGAATATAATTTTCGAGGCCGTAGCAGAAGGTTGTGACAATACATTTTGTCAAACAGGAAAAGTTTCATAAAATGTAATACGGATATAATGTTCGCGACCTTATATTTTGTCAAACAGGAAAAGTTTAATAAAATGTAATACGGATATAGTGTTCGCGACCTTATATTTTGTCAAACAGGAAAAGTTTCATAAAATGTAATACGGATATAATGTTCGCGACCTTATATTTTGTCAAACAGGAAAAGTTTCATAAAATGTAATACGGATATAATGTTCGCGACCTTATATTTTGTCAAAAAGGAACAGTTTCATAAATAGGGATGTAATGTTCGCGAATTTAGCATAAAGCTGTGATTATATATTGGCAATCGGAAAATGCATAAGAGACATGTCTCCGGATTTGTTAGGCCAGAGGCGAGACTTGATGGGCTTTATCTGAGTATTTAGTTCATGCGCAGACGCTAACGTAGCATAGATAGAGTTTCATTGTCTCGTACCCTTCAAATAAAAGATATCAAAGAAGGCATAGAGGTGTTCTGATATCATCGTTTTACGGTTTCAAAACGTGTGGTTTGCTGAAAACGTTTCGTGAATGGAATTTAGTTTTACAGGTAAGTATTTAATGTCTGCATTTGCGGTATAGGGTCATCAAATCAGTCAATGTTTATGCCCTCGCTTTTAGAGGGGCGGGGCATATAGATTTGCCCTTGTCCGTCCGTCCGTAAGTCCGACCGTCCGTTGGATTTTTTGTGTCGCGTAACTCGGAAAGTATAACTGCTAGAGTGGTACAACTTTATAAACATATTCATCTGCATGTGAACTTATGCACCTGGGGTTAGTAATTGCATAGGGTTTTGTGACAACCAGCGGAATCTGCGGGCATCCGTGTCTTTTGGACACATGTCTACTTGTATCCTATAACGTATTCATGAAAGAGAATATGGGACGACAAAATGATGCTCACAATAGGAAGTGTGTTATTGTTATATGGAAGAAACACGATGATGATAACGTTAATATCAATAAAATAAAACTATAAAAATAAGAATAATTATATTACTACTACTACTACTACTACTACTACTACTACTACTACTACTACTACTACTGCTACTACTACTACTACTACTACTACTACTACTACTACTACTACTACTACTACTACTACTACTACTAAAAATAATAATAATAATTGTAATAAAACTAATACTAATACTAAATACTAATACTAATACTAATATTAGTACTAATACTACTACTACTACTCCTACTACTGCTAAAAATAATAATAAAACTAGTAATAAAACTAATACTACTACTAATATTTCTACTACTACTGCTACTACTACTACTACTACTACTACTACTACTACTACTACTAATAATAATAATAATAATAATAATAATAATAATACTAATAATAATAATACTATTAAATAATAATAATAATAATAATAATAATAATAATATTAATAATAATAATAATAATAATAATGATATGATACAATCTATTCTGCAAATATCTATGTCTTGAATCAATTAATTATTTTTTATTTCTTCTGAATAATAATCGCTTAGTAAAATATATATTTAATACTCAATTATCAATAGAAGGAATATTTTTAGGTGACTGATGTTTGTAAGATCAATTATTTCTTGCGAGGTACTTAATGGTAATTAATTGAGAAGCTTATCTGAGAAGACTTTGCTCCAGTAGAGTATACAGTTTGCACTACGTGTCAACTACATGCAACATACCCGTTATGGTGTACATTATGGTGTATAAATAAGCAAGCGCAAAATACCGTGTCACAAGTCGCTATGCAACCAGCGTAGTGGCAGGGTATGGAATGTTTATACAGTAACAACATAAGGTGCTATTTTGGTGTCCCAATATTAAGGGACACAAAATAATTCAAGTTTGAAATATGTCAATTTTGACGTATACAATAGTTAGTTTTCACTCAGATCGATTTCATGTGATGTGTTTTTATTCAAACAAGTGGGGTTTTATGCGCATGCGCAAAGTCGAATGCTTAACACCCATAAACTTGCTGGTGTAGAGGCTAGTTTAATATCTTACAGTAAATGTAAATATATAATTACGCAACTTGTTTTTGCTGCAGAATCATATATGCATAGAATTACTGTGCGATACTATTGATTTCAGATAAAGACGCATTGTCTTCCATTAATATTTGAGTGTTTTTTTTAAAAATAATTTCATCCCTTACAGTTAATTTAAAGTTGTTATTAAGCAATTTGTGTTTTGCTTAAGAATCATCCCAGCCAGCAAGCCTACATTGGTCCGATATCTATCCGATATGTTCTGAATCCGATCAACGTTTTGCCCATCGGCATTTGATCGGGCCGTCATCGAAGAATTGCATATCGGATACATTTCGCATAGACATCGGGCCAATATCGTCCCAGAAAGCGAGCCTACATCGGTCCGACATCTATACGATATGTTTTAAATATCTCGGATAAATATCGCTGGCGATATCTATCCGATCAACGTTTTGCCCATCGGCATTTGATCGGGCCAGTATTGCATATCGGATACATATCGGATAGACATCGGGCCCATATCGTCCCAGAAAGCAAGCCTATCCGATATGTTTTAAATATCTCGGATAGATATCGATCGCGATATCTATCCGATCAACGTTCTGCCCATCGGCATTTGATCGGATGGATATCGGAACATTGTTTATCGGACGTATATCGGATAGACATCGGGCCAATATCGTTCCAGCTAGCACACACTTGTTCATTTTAATGCTACATTTCAAAATGATGTGCAATTTGGAACAACACTCAAGACAGTGTACATATCTTCATTTTTAATAACTACATCTAACTCTATCTTCTCAAAACATTTCATACGTTTGAGAACCAAATTATAATAAAACAATCCCAAACAGCTGTGATAAATATAACAGAAGCAATAGAAAATCATCAAGGAAATGTATACACTATTTATTTAAACAAAGGTTTATATGATCTTTCAACGTCTTCATTTTTAATTAATATTTAAATCAGTTACGAGTTTATAGCAAAAAACATTAAAGGACATGTCACATTGAAATCTTACAGGTTTGTATAAAAAATCACTTACAACATGTTAGTGATGTGACAGTAACCAAGAAAAGCTAAGAAATGCAATCATTTATTGTGAGTTGAATTGCCAATTAAAACAGTTACAAATGCTTTCTATCAACATGTAAGTTATATATGACTATTAGCATCATCCACCATCATACATGCTTATAAAAACAGTGCAACAAAATTGAAAAAGTTAATAATTCAGCAATACTTAACCGACAAATAATTTTTTTTTTATATTAGACATTAAGTATCAAATTGAAATTTCCACATTTCAATGACCTTAATTTAGATAAAACTTTATATTTAAACATCATATAAACAAATGGAAATCTGATTCAAATCGAAACTGGTAATTCAAACAAAATTGAAGACAATTCCAGTAAAAAGTGTAAACACACTGAAATACAAAAAAAACAACACATCGAGGGCTTAGAGCAAAAACCTAGTATCGGGCAAATTTTCCAAAAATGAATTTTTGCTATATACAGATGTATTTTTCATATACACATAATGTTACAAAATTTTAGAACTGTATCTTGATTAGTTTTGAAGATATTGATTTGTGATCAAATCAAGTATCAATTATCTTGTCCATTGTTTGGAACATTAAGCCAGTATATCTAGATACCATTCATACAGCAGACGAAATATGTTGAAGAATACGAGCAAATACATGCAAATAAATATGCCATGTCTTTGCTCCAATACTTTCATGAATTTTTTGAATGCATCATTCATGCAAAGACATAGTTCATTGAGTTACAGGGTTTTTGCTCTTACATTAAGTAAGTATTGTGATGAGTATTCAAGCAGCATAAACCAAGTAAGATGATATATTATGGTTTTGTTTTCAAGTTTACAGTGCAATGGTTTTAGCATAAACCATGCATAGTTAGTTACAGCCTTTTTCTGCTAATGAAACACAACAAATCATCAAGTAATGTGAAACCAAACCAGGCTTATCAGTATAGACAACATTTTTGCTGGGAAACTTTATCTGTCAACCGTGCTAATTAGATGATAAAAGCAAGTATGATCAAACATCAGCACCTTTTTTGTGTTATTATTGTTAGAGGAACAGATCACAGCAAGGTATGAATTATGTTTAACATATTTATATATATATTTTTTTTTATTTGAACTTCAAACAAACTAAATAAAGTAGTTAAATAATAATTTTTGTGTTATAATTATTTGATTTAAATAGTATTTTAATTTTAATATTTAATACAATGATAATTTGAGGCTAAAAGTGGCAAAACTGTTTGTTTTTTAAACATTGTTTATTTTATTATAACTAAATCAATGTATGAATTTATTTAGTGCTGTTTCAATTATTAAAGTTGGTTATGAGCTCCTACATTTTGTTGCTTTTTGCAGATGTGGTCTGATTCTGAAGATGATCGATTAATCAAAACTGCTATAGAATTGGAAGATACATATTTCACACAACAAGAAGGTGCACATAATGTTACACCATGTCCCACAGAGCAAGACGATCATCAACAAGAAGAAAATACAACACATACAATGGATAGATCGTGTGAAGAAATCATTCCCACAAATGAAACAGTTAATGAAACTGGAAAAAACAGTGTTCAGAGAAAGAAGAGAAGACAAAAACAAACAGAAAAAAACTGAAATATATATATTCGTCTAGCTCTAATGAAGATATTCCACTAAGCCTATATAGTGAAAAGATATAGTGGCAGACTTTCTTCCTCTTGCGCTTGCAAATCATACTGGTTTTACAGTGAATATTTACACAAGCAAACCTGAACAACCTGTTATAGTTGTACAGCCTTCACTTGTCTCTTGTCAAGCTTATGCATCGATTCATATTGCCTACATCTCGGCAATAAATGTTCTTGAGCACTATGATGCATGTGAACCGATAAATACCACCAGCAATGATGCTACTCAAAGTCAGACGCTATGTGATGATACTGCTGCATCAGCTCATGGAAACGAAAATGAGCAGATCTTCATTGCTCAATACCAGCATCACAAAAATCTACCAGTACTCCACGAAAAAAGGCAAAATTCTTAACACCCCCACAGAAAAAACTCTGTAGAAAGCGAAATTCAACACCAGATAACTGGAAACGAAATGTTCGCAAAAAGCTTAAATTAAGTGGGCAGGAATACACATCTGCAACTGGTAACATTATTCCCAAGAAGTATATTAAACCTTGCAATTGCTCCAAGTGTAGATACAAATGTAACCAACAGTGTACAGAGGTAGACCGAATAGAAATATTTACTTCATTTTGGGCACTTGAATCATATGAACGGCAAAAGGATTTTATCTGTTCAAGAGTTCAACAAAAGAATACAAAAACATTGCTTGACGAAAATGTCCGGAAAATATCAAAAAGGAAACAAGTTACTAGGAATTACAATTTTGAAATTGGCAGTGACATAGTTAGGGTTTGCAAGAGATTTTTCTTAAGAACATTGGCTGTAGGTGAGGCATTTGTGGTTCATGCTTTAGAAAATAAAGTTGCAGGACACTTTGAAGGAAAGGAAAGACGTGGTAAAGGCCCATCTGCAAACAGAATAAAAGATGAAATGCTAAACAGAGTTCGAAGTCACATTAAGTCTTTTCCCACTGTTGAAGGGCATTACACAAGAAAAGACTCCAAACGGCAATACCTGGAAACATGACTAACTGTTCCAAAAATGTATGAATTGTACAGAGAAAAATGTACAGAAGAAGAGCAACAGCCTGTTAAATTATCGATGTATCGACGTGTGTTTAATGAGGACTTTAATTTATCTTTCCATGTTCCAAAGAAAGATCAGTGTAATTTATGTTCAAAGTATTACAAGGCTGAACACGATGAACACGATGGACACTTAACTGAAAAAATGAAAGACGAATTCAATCTACACCAGCAACGAAAGATAAAGGCAAGGGAGGAAAAGGCCAATGACAAGCAATTAGCAAAAGCAGATAGCAAAATCCATGCATGCACATCTGACTTACAATCTGTTCTCTATACCCCATGCAGTTTAGTCAGTGTAATGTATTATATGCGCAAATTATGTTGCTATAATCTCTCTGTATACAATCTCGTCAATGGTGATGGTTCTTGTTTTGTTTGGTCGGAAATAAATGGCAAAAGAGGTTCTAGTGAAATCGCGACATGTATACACCTTTACCTCAAAAGTCTTCCCAGCACAGTTGAACATGTGATACTATATTCAGACGCATGTACAGGCCAAAACAGGAATCAAGTCATGGCTTCAAGTCTCCTTTATGCAGTGAATCAAATTGGAAATATCAAACTTATTGACCACAAATTTCTTGAGTCAGGGCACACACACATGGAGTGCGACAGTATGCACGCTGTAATTGAATTTGCCAAGAAGAGGACTCAGATTAATGTTCCAAGTCAGTGGGATACTGTTATTACCATGGCACGAAAGCACAAACCATACCATGTTGTTCCACTCAGCTACAATGATTTCATTGACTTTCTCGATCTGAAATCAAGAAACCTCAAAGCAGTGAATACCGACAGTGGTGTGAAGGTGAACTGGACACACATGAAATGGATGCGGTTTACTGCCACTGATCCCGGTGCATGCCTTTTTAAATACGATTTGAATGATAAGGCTTTTGAAAGAATTTTACTTGTACCTCAGAACAACACAATACTAGAAGCTTTTCCAAAGAGGTACAAATCAAGATTACCAATTACTTCTGCAAAAAAGAAGGATTTAGTAACGCTATGCAAAAATGGAATCATTCCCAAAGAATTCCACGAATATTATCGAACACTTCCAACCAGCCAATCTGCAAAGGATGTACTTCCAGACCCTGACATTCAAGAAAGTGACAGTTCAACAGATGATGATTAATCTGCTGTGCTGAAAGTAAAGGCTAAAATTGAAAAAAAAACAGTATGAGAAAAATTGTCTTCACAATGAAAATACTGTATTTACATGTAATTTTGTTGTAAGTTTCCTTAGTTTCGGATCTGTATATAACAATACATCATTTTTTATGTTATGAATTGGTATGTTTTGCTATTTTCCATTCGAGCTATAGACCTGCATTTCCATATACAGTGTTTATGCACAATGTAAAGGATAGAAATAAACGGATGTGATTGGTGCAATAATGCCGCAGATGATGATACAATATTGTTGTAGGATGCGTTTTCACTTTGTATATTGTGAATTGTTCCAGCAAAAACCATGTATGTCAAGATACCATGTTTTTGCTCGATCACTTAAAGCCCTTTTATTTTAAAGTGTTAGTGCAAAAACATTTTTTGCCTTTTTCTGTACGATTTAATAGTATTTTATCATAAATCTTATACTACATGATAAACTATATCCTTTCATATGTTATTGTCAAGTTTTGTAATCAAAATAAAGATATCAACACGTATGACCTGTTTTTTGCTTTTCCTGAAAACTTTCTAAAAACGGAGATACTAGGTTTTTGCTCTAAGCCCACGACATATTGGACAATATTATGCTTCTAAAAGCATAGAAAACTACGGTTCAGTCAAGATTATATATATTAAGTACATGTCATTTGTAAGCATCATATATATAGATGCATCACATCTTTAAAAGGAATCAGAATTCTAAGACCTTTGCATGTCTTCACAAAAACCTCAAAAAATGTACAACAATTAATTAACACTAAACAGTGTGTGTCATTAAATTGTCATTAAATTGTTTTTTTTATAAATAAACCACATAGGACACTTGTTATTAATAATTGTGGTTATAGTAATTATAGTAATTAACAATAACTTCATAAATTGGAACTTTCCAGTCCCTATCACATATTTAAGAGTGTTTACGCTAGAAGCCTTCATAATATTAATGATTAGTAGAATGTTTTTTTATCCACTGTTCTTTATCTCAGTCAAAATCCTTAGCCAGTGTTTGATGCAGCATTCCATCCGAGAATGATAATGGTGTTGTTCAAAGCAAACCATGTATGTCACTGGCAGCTGGAATGTATGTAAATTTAACTTTAGATCACAGAAAGTAGTTCAATTAATAATTGTAGTCATATAAAGAAATGCAATAAATGTTTTACTATACACTCCAATTTTACATAACTGTAACAATATTACACAGACAATTGAGTCAGAATAATAATTATTAAATCAGAGTTGGAGAAATTGTACTTGATCTCTGTAATGGCGTTATGCAGAAACTGCTTAAACGAAGTGTTACTAACTTGCTCACATCAACAGAAGTGAACTGCATGAACTGACCAAGTATTACTACAACCAATGTATATTTAATTACAGTCATCTTTCCAAATGACAAATTCAAATTAGATGATTATTTCCATATTGATATGCAGTCGGTTTGTCAGTGATGAACGTTATCAAGTCCAAGACCTTATTGTCATCCAAAGAGAACCAAGAGCCACCATTGCGAAGCAGGTAATTCGTCTGAAAACAAAATTGTTTTCAGTATAATTTGTTTTGATTATGGGTTCATTAGTTTAGTGTATTCATTTATTTAAATGGACCAGTTCAGAGATTGGCCAACTGACAATTTTCCAACTTTTTTGTCACAGATTCTCACAATGAAAGAATAGCATATATAAAGGAGCGAAATAACACAAAGGACATACTGTAAATACCCTTTTGTTAATTAGTATAATAATAAGTGGAAATTTAGAAAATCATAAAGCGTTTGTAACGCTAAACGATGGAATAATTTGGAGTGTTTATGTAGTTTTCGTTAAAATTGCTGACAACACATGGATCGCTAACATAAATTATAAAATCATATAATAAAATATATAATGCATCCCTATATATAGTGGTTTGGGCTGTAGCCTTTTGATCTAGAGGCCGGAGGTTCGAACCCCAAGCAACTTTCTTTTTTTTTCTCGTCATTATACTTGAGCTTTTTAGTTTCGATGCTTACATCTGTAAAGTTAAGACAATGAATGTCATACTACAAAAAATACAAAAATATGTGAACAAGTCCCTTATAAATATTTGAAGTATATTGAACCTGTAACATGTAAAAAAAAATAACTTATCTCGCTGTAAATACTTTCGTTCGTAGATATGACAAAACAGTATCGTAATATACTAATAATAACAAACAACACTCGCGAGAATACGTTACATTTCAATAACCTGGATTTTTCGGCGCCCACAAGACTTTGAATAGCTGATATGAAGAAACACGATGTCTACACATAGTCATAAGTACTTACTTCTATGAAGGAAACGGAACATTTTAATGTTACTTTTCCTTTCTGGAGATCAACGGTTCAAGATTAAACGAACAAGAATTTTGCGCCACCCGAAAACGATTTTGTTCAACGAAAATAATTTCGAAGCTATTTCAAATAAGATTTGTGAAGTCATAGAACGCACATTCATTTCAGTAAAATGCTCTTTACCGGATTGATACAAATAAATAACTTTATAAAATAATGAGAAATGACTGCTTGCCATGAACGATATCGGCCCTACATCGATCCGACATCGTTACTTAAAATGACGACAACGTAACACATATTGATGAAATGCCACTTATATATGGATTTGTTTAACATATATCACATACACTAAATGTATACATCTACTTTTTTATATTTCACCAAAACTATATCGGATAGGTAACAGCTATATATCGAACTATTATATCGATAGCCGACAACCGGCCGATATCTATCCGATATGTACGGTAGGTACATGTTTGCTAGCGCTAACGGATAGATATCGGGCCGTTTTGACAATGCGATATTGATATACCGATATCTATCCGATATATGCTTGCTCGCTGGGAGATGCGACAATATATGCGACACTATAAATTTGTAATAAAGAAAATGTGCTGTCCATTAAAAGTTTAAATAATTGCAATTTACATAATTTAATCTCTTACAGCTACAGTAAAGTTATTATTAAGCAATATATGTTTTTATGTTTATGTTATATATAAAAAAATCATGCAATTGCTGTGCGACACATATAGGATCTGACACGAGTTATCATTTCATTCCATATTTTATTAAACGAGTTCATGGGCCATATCCACAAAGCCCTTAAGGAAAATCTTAACTCAAGTTATACTTAAGTGAAATTGTCCAATTACATTTTCCAAGTGAGAATCATTATCTTATATAAGAAATATGGTAAATAAGAAGCATCTGTTGATTCTTTTCCAGAATAAAATAGTGAAATGCAAAATAAAGTGTAAATCAAGCAGACACTGACTTAAGGAATTTTATGATATTAAGATATTTACTTAAGATTTTACTAAGGAGTTTTGTGGATATGGGCCCAGGATTTTTGTAAGTAAGCGAGCCTATTTACGAATTTCCTGGGCCTGTATTCACCAAACCATTGTTAGACATAAGAATAAAGAATAGTCTTAGATTTCAGAAAAAAATCATTGTTTTTGTGAATATTCTGGTACAAATGTCGCTTGTGTCATTCAAATATTGTTGTAAATGAAGCATGCTATAATTAGAATTTATGAATACGTAGTAGGATTCAAACTAACGGCCTTTTTTTCAACACGGCCCATATCCACAAAGCTCTTTAGTGATAACTTAAGTAAAATTCTTAAAATCAAAATTTTCCTTAAGTGTTTGTGTGGTTCATTTAAAGTTTATTTGGTCTAAAATGGTTTTAATCTGGTAAAGAATCAACAGATGCCTCTATTTTTACCATATTTTAGATATAAAATATTGATTTTCCTAATGGAATTGTCTTTCAAATTTTTACATAAATATGACTTAAGTTAAGATTTTTCTTAGGAGCTCCGTGGATATGGCCCCAGATCAGTTTTAAGAATATTCTTAATTCTTAAGTCTAAAGTCTAAGAAACGGTTGGTGAATACGGGCCCTGCTGAACGAGTTTTATAAAATATGGTATAAAATGACAACGAGTGTCAGATCTTTTTTATCACATGCTTTTAAAGAAACAAAACCATAGTAATTGCACGAAAATAAGTAAATCTTCAAAGTTGTTTACTGGGCCGGTATTCACAAAGCTCCTTCGGGAAAACTTAAGTAAATTCCTTAAATTCATAAAATTCCTTAAGTCTCTGGCTGTTTCATGTATAGGTCTTTTAACATTAAGGTGTTGTAAAATTGTAAATATTGCTTACATCTTTAGCATTGCAGTCTTCTTTTTCAGAAATTATTGGATTTCACATAGAAAATTTGATCTGAAATTTTCACTTAAGTTCAACTTAAGTTAAGATTTCCCTTAGGAGCTTTGTGAATACCGGCCCTGATGTGACGACGTCATTTCACCAAAATAACGTCATGCGATTGTCAGTCAAAGCATGTGTAACAAATGAAAACGCTCAAAATGTTATCTAATACATGTATAAGAGAAAATATTCGTAATGGCTGTATTACAAGGCATAGCACGTCATAAAAATAATTTCGAATAAAGACCATTCGTCTTCCAATGATAGTTGAAAATAATGGTGCCTTTATTTATTAATTAAATCTCTAAGTGACATCGTGCCTATAAAATCCATATAAAATCTTCTCAAAGGTATACCATAAATATAGGAGAATAGGATTTGGCACGAGTTGTAATTTAAAGGCTCTGGCATCTCCTTAGGGTATTCTACACTGTGTATTGGTCCACCGAAAAATCTCTCATAATTATCTGCAATCGGTTTCTTTCATCTGACTGAGCAATGGCTAACTGCACTGTTTCCTCTGCAGCCGTGTATTGATATTAGCTGATAATGGTCGCTACACTGTGTCCACACTGTGACCACATCAGGGTGCCAATACACAGGGGTACAATGCCCAGATTTAGGGAGAGAGGGGGTTAAATAAATAACGATTAAACCAGGCCTTTAATACAAAATTTGATTACACGAGTTTAGGACATTTGTTAGTAAGCAAGCCTATTAAATGATAACAAGTGCCAGATCTGTTTTATCACATGCTCAAACAGCGTCAATTTTCAGGTTTACTCACTTCGTTACAGATTCTGACCGAAATATTTTGACCGCCGAATTACTATAAGTAAAGAATGTCAAAGCTGCGCAGCGCCGCTTAAAAATAGTATTCCGCAAATGCAATAATGTCCTCATATTTAATTTCGCAAATGCAATTAACAATATTAATGTTGATGACGTCATTTAGAAGAGTCAAGGGTGTGGAAATATCAAAATTGTTAACTTGTCCATGGACAAGTTCATTGCAAATATCTACTTGTCTGCAATCAACAGTCACTTGTCCAAATAAAAATAGAGTTTTTATTCCAGGCCTCCTTATATATTTTCATTAAATTATAAATGAAACACAATTTGTCATTCAAATGTTTAAGATATTATAATATGATAATTAAATTCCAACTTATACATCAATTTTACTCCCTGAAAATGTACTTGACCATGAACAAGTAGACAGGAAAAATCCATTTGTCCGACAGTAAAATTACCCGTGTCGGACAAGTCGGGCATAGTATTTCCACAACCCTAGAAGAGTAATTGCAATCATGACTATGAACAAGGGAAATGCTCGATAGGTTCTCTTACACATGTGTAGGATAAAAAGTAGGTGTAATACACGGAAAACAATGTACAGCATGTGATAAAACGAATGTTGTAGAAAACCTCACCAAAGTTCACATAGAAATTAAATGGTGGTAATTAATTCATAATTTGACCCTCGCGCTTCACATCTTACACCTGTGTTGGTGTACATACCAAGATATGATTCAAAATAGCAATAATTGTAATGTTCAATGAAAAACAAAGTAAAAAGAACACGTAAACGTGCATTTTTTTATCTCAACTGTTTATTAAAAAGCTTTCAGAATATCCGTTTTCATTACTTTTTGTCAGTTAGTCGACCTTTCCAGGTTTTGCCACCAACTGTTAAAGAAGGACTGTCTGGTTTCTAGAGATTTAGTTCATTACCCACTATCATAGCAATGGGTACATTCGGTTTCGAATTAGAAAATAAGAACTGACTCGCCTAGACGCTGTATATACATGTATATAATAGTTCGCTGCGCAGCGAAGTACTATTTTAGTTTTAAACTTTTCTCTGAACGGCCTAGTTTAATCCTTCTTTATTTGACTGCCACCCCCCCCCCCCCCCCAAATCTGGGGTAATATACCCCTCTGTATTGGCACCCTGACGTGGACACAGTGTGGCGACCCTTATCAGTTGATATCAATACATTGCTGCAGAGGAAACTGTGCACTTAGCCATTGCTCAGTCAGCTAAGAGAAAAGATTCCAGATAATGATAAGAGATTATATGCTGGACCAATACACAGAGTGGAATACCCCATGGGGAGGCCAGACATTCCTTGAACTAGGCCTTTAATACGCATTTCTGAACATAGCGTATTCTCAGCATTTATCATAGCATCATTTAAAACTAGATGTGTCACAGATTCACATTACGATCACTTACACATAAAGGTTGTTCAGCTTCGAAATCCGCCCAGCCGTTAAAGAGGAGTTGAGGCCACACTATTTCGGGACGTACAGACGTACGGACGTACGTACGGACAAGTGCAATACTTAATGCCTCACACTTTGTCGGGAAATACAACTATACCGGCATCTATACAATCAATGGATGGTTTTGCATTATACATACTTTTCGTACAAAATAGTACAGTCCCTCTTTAAATTCCTCCCCATCTATTGTTAACAGATTAATTGCCATTAATCGAATATCACAAACACATGACAATCATTAACACGCGCTCTGTGGTATAACAAATTTAAGCGTTAAACACCTGATACCCAAGTGCAATAATTGGATAAAATTGCAGATTAAATTGCATATGATTAACATTTGTGGAAACGTTTATATTATGATGCTCTTTGTGTCCGTTGTGACAAGTGCTGACATATTAAGTGTATATAAGTTCATGTATTGTTTCCATGTAATATTTATATAATTTCAATATAGGTACGCAATGCCATTTGCTAATAAAAAAACAGTAGCTACTGAGTACAAATATACAACACAATACATCCATGCCTTTGTAAACAGCTGCAGTAACGTAAAATACGATGTATACTTACTATTTTAGCAATATTTAATTCTTATAATAATATTATTTATTTAAGTGTATATAAGTTCATGTATTGTTTCCATGTAATATTTATATAATTTCAATATAGGTACGCAATGCCATTTGCTAATAAAAAAACAGTAGCTACTGAGTACAAATATACAACACAATACATCCATGCCTTTGTAAACAGCTGCAGTAACGTAAAATACGATGTATACTTACTATTTTAGCAATATTTAATTCTTATAATAATATTATTTATTTAAGTGTATATAAGTTCATGTATTGTTTCCATGTAATATTTATATAATTTCAATATAGGTACGCAATGCCATTTGCTAATAAAAAAACAGTAGCTACTGAGTACAAATATACAACACAATACATCCATGCCTTTGTAAACAGCTGCAGTAACGTAAAATACGATGTATACTTACTATTTTAGCAATATTTAATTCTTATAATAATATTATTTATTTAAGTGTATATAAGTTCATGTATTGTTTCCATGTAATATTTATATAATTTCAATATAGGTACGCAATGCCATTTGCTAATAAAAAAACAGTAGCTACTGAGTACAAATATACAACACAATACATCCATGCCTTTGTAAACAGCTGCAGTAACGTAAAATACGATGTATACTTACTATTTTAGCAATATTTAATTCTTATAATAATATTATTTATTTAAGTGTATATAAGTTCATGTATTGTTTCCATGTAATATTTATATAATTTCAATATAGGTACGCAATGCCATTTGCTAATAAAAAAACAGTAGCTACTGAGTACAAATATACAACACAATACATCCATGCCTTTGTAAACAGCTGCAGTAACGTAAAATACGATGTATACTTACTATTTTAGCAATATTTAATTCTTATAATAATATTATTTATTTAAGTGTATATAAGTTCATGTATTGTTTCCATGTAATATTTATATAATTTCAATATAGGTACGCAATGC
This sequence comes from Congeria kusceri, assembly GCA_027627225.1. Lineage (NCBI taxonomy): Eukaryota > Metazoa > Mollusca > Bivalvia > Myida > Dreissenidae > Congeria > Congeria kusceri. The sequence goes on from CM051039.1 coordinate 13,818,059, forward strand.
CATTTGCTAATAAAAAAACAGTAGCTACTGAGTACAAATATACAACACAATACATCCATGCCTTTGTAAACAGCTGCAGTAACGTAAAATACGATGTATACTTACTATTTTAGCAATATTTAATTCTTATAATAATATTATTTATTTAAGTGTATATAAGTTCATGTATTGTTTCCATGTAATATTTATATAATTTCAATATAGGTACGCAATGCCATTTGCTAATAAAAAAACAGTAGCTACTGAGTACAAATATACAACACAATACATCCATGCCTTTGTAAACAGCTGCAGTAACGTAAAATACGATGTATACTTACTATTTTAGCAATATTTAATTCTTATAATAATATTATTTATTTAAGTGTATATAAGTTCATGTATTGTTTCCATGTAATATTTATATAATTTCAATATAGGTACGCAATGCCATTTGCTAATAAAAAAACAGTAGCTACTGAGTACAAATATACAACACAATACATCCATGCCTTTGTAAACAGCTGCAGTAACGTAAAATACGATGTATACTTACTATTTTAGCAATATTTAATTCTTATAATAATATTATTTATTTAAGTGTATATAAGTTCATGTATTGTTTCCATGTAATATTTATATAATTTCAATATAGGTACGCAATGCCATTTGCTAATAAAAAAACAGTAGCTACTGAGTACAAATATACAACACAATACATCCATGCCTTTGTAAACAGCTGCAGTAACGTAAAATACGATGTATACTTACTATTTTAGCAATATTTAATTCTTATAATAATATTATTTATTTAAGTGTATATAAGTTCATGTATTGTTTCCATGTAATATTTATATAATTTCAATATAGGTACGCAATGCCATTTGCTAATAAAAAAACAGTAGCTACTGAGTACAAATATACAACACAATACATCCATGCCTTTGTAAACAGCTGCAGTAACGTAAAATACGATGTATACTTACTATTTTAGCAATATTTAATTCTTATAATAATATTATTTATTTAAGTGTATATAAGTTCATGTATTGTTTCCATGTAATATTTATATAATTTCAATATAGGTACGCAATGCCATTTGCTAATAAAAAAACAGTAGCTACTGAGTACAAATATACAACACAATACATCCATGCCTTTGTAAACAGCTGCAGTAACGTAAAATACGATGTATACTTACTATTTTAGCAATATTTAATTCTTATAATAATATTATTTATTTAAGTGTATATAAGTTCATGTATTGTTTCCATGTAATATTTATATAATTTCAATATAGGTACGCAATGCCATTTGCTAATAAAAAAACAGTAGCTACTGAGTACAAATATACAACACAATACATCCATGCCTTTGTAAACAGCTGCAGTAACGTAAAATACGATGTATACTTACTATTTTAGCAATATTTAATTCTTATAATAATATTATTTATTTTCCTAACAAAGCTTGTTTTGTATGCACTTAAATATAAACCAATGCTTTAATATGTGTCGAAAATATTCCCAAAGCTAGAGACGGCATACAGATCTAGGAGATCTTTTCGTGATGATTTGTAGAATTTGAATACGACATTTTAATAGGTGTCACGCACTAGAGCGAGGATAATTTTATCACTTCAGACTCCAGTATGCAACAGAGGTTCTTTTGGATCAGATATGTATAGGGATCACGTTAATTACCACAAATACCTTTACATCTAAACTATTTATTTACAGAAACTAATTTAGATCTACTTGATACACGCATGCAAATTAAGCATTCAACAGAATGTGATATATATTCTTCGACAGTATCTTCATATTCACACAATACCATAGCAGAAGTCCGTTCACCTATAACATACAATAGCAGAAGTCCGTTCACCAATAACATACCATAGCAGAAGTCCGTTCACCTATAACATACAATAGCAGAAGTCCGTTCACCTATAACATACAATAGCAGAAGTCCGTTCACCTATAACATCAGTTAATTGATTAAAGCAACAATGCCTTCATGTCCATGCAGCGTTTATATAACATAAAACATTTAGTATTCGTTCTTGACGCACAAACGCTAATTTAAAAGAAGAATCTTCTGTGTCATTCAAGTAAGAACATAACACTCCAAATACTACGCGCATATACGCACACAGTTAACCAGACTCGTTATCACTCATATCGAAACCACACAGACTCGGGGTTTGCCACACAGACTCGGGGTTTGCCACACAGGCTCGGGATTGCCACACAGGCTCGGGGTTCGCCCCACAGGGTCGGGGTTGCCACACAGGCTCGGGGTCCGCCACACAGGCTCGGGTTGCCACACAGACTCGGGTTTGCCACACAGACTCGGTTTGCCACATAGGCTAGGGCTGCCACACAAGGCTTAGACGTGCCACATAGGCTCTATTCTTGACAGGTCTCCCCCACTACAAGCCATTTTGTAGGTTAAATATCTCACATCCCCATTTCCTCATATTCTCACACAAGCTTACACTTAGTCATCCCCAAATGATCTGGCCTCTACGACTGTTTTTTCCAGACCGAATTGAAACAATGAATCCTCCCCTCGGCCAAACAAAGTAACATTAGAAAAAAGTATAATTATCAACACCTGGTCACGATAGCGTTTCCCTACCGTTATCAAAACATGGTCCTGGCATCAAAGTAAACTAACTAAGCTTCACGTCAACATGAACACTAAACAGGAACAGAGTCTTAGACTTTGATGGAAAACTTAGCAAATTTAGCCGAATAACGTGAATGTAAAATATTGTATTAAAGGGGTATGTAGAAATTTGTGATAATACGATATTTTCCTTACCACGCCAGTTCTCAGGAACTACTAACTCGAATTCGATTAAACTTTATGCGCGTCACCCCTAACTGGACATGCGCATATTAGATAGGCATTCTGTTATGATGATTTGTCATTCAGCAATTACTCTTCGTTTTAAAAACGTGGTATTTGTATCATGAAACGCATTTTAATGGAGAATCCATCAGTTTCACTGACATTCTTGTATATATTTGCTTCAAACATTTTATAACGGTGTCTTTACTATATGACATCATGCATTCTACAGTTTTTAAACAGAGTTACCCTCAAAATCTGCTTTAACATTTTAAATTAAACACAAAGAATCAACAACAACAACAACATGGAATTATATCTGACGTTTTCCATTTTTGTTATCCAGGAGGTATGCTGCGGCGTGGCGTTATGAATGGCATCTTTACCAGCGTTCAATTCGGCGGTGACGTAGCAACTGTTAGTTAACGACGTCAACAGCTTGTACATCGAAACCTACAGCTTATGGATTAAGTTAGTGTTTTTTATAATCGGAATTATTTCATTGGTCTCGTCTAGCCTCGCAATCAAAGCATTTCGCAAAGCAAGAAAGATGCCTAACTCAGCAAAATTTCTAGTGACGTCATTGCTGTTCTTTGATTGTTTCTTTATCATATTTTCCATGCTTAGAAGTTCACGCTCGATCCAATTGAAAATAATATAATCAACGTGATTGCATATACTGCCATAAATATGTCTTACAAATCAGTGGGCGTCATATCAGTAAAAAGGCCTTTCGTTTTCTACAATCCAATAACCTATATGAGGGTATGCACAACGAGCTTTCTCAGGGTAGGCGTATGTTGTACTTGGACATTTGTTTTGTGTTCATGCTTCATGTGCTTCATGCTACTTACGGTATCATACAACTTTGGTCTTTGCGCAGGCTGGTTTTTGCAATGGAATAGTGACAATTTACTACGCCTGTGTTGTGTTCACTGTGGTACTGACTTCTATGATATGTTACTGGAAAATATATCATATCGTGAGAGAGAAAAGCCGCCGAAGAGACGAGAGACAACTTTCTTTCCATTAGGTTGCCTTGATTTTACGCTGATTTAAAACGACGTCACTTGTATTACTTTTCTGGGTAATCATTTTCGTAACTGCTTTAATATACGGGTTTATTATTATAACCTTTAAGTTTGTCGGTTACGGGGTAACTATTACACGCATTATACTAGAAACTACTTTAACAATTAACTGTTTGCTGGACCCATTTTTGTATGCCCTTTGGTTTAAAGAATGTCAAATGGAGGTGTTGAAAATGTTCTCCTGTGTTGGCAAGGGTGTCCGAAAAAAGGCGTCAAAAATGATATTTCAAGTGTACAACATAGTGACATACGAGAGGACTACAGTGTCAATGAATATGTCTAACTTCGGCGCATCAGTAACGCATACACAAACAGTTGAAAGCGGTAACAATATCTTAGGTTTCGTTTCCGATGACTCATCAGCAAGATTCCAGGGTATAACTTCACAAAGGTCTTTCGAACTGATGCCACTAGAACCTCTTTGCTGTTTGGATATATGAAATTATGGGGGGGGGGGGGTGTATCAAAGGTTCGTGAAACTCGCAACGTCATTTTAACACTGATGTATAAAATAGGCAATTCATTTTGATTGCTCATAGCACTGCTCGTTTGCATATATACTATATATATATGACCTGACACCCGTAAACTGTCACAAATTTAATCTTTCAAACTATGTCCTTTGTTTAACTCTCTTATAAACTGTATATGGAGTGAAATGATATTCAATCAAAATAAATGATAAATGGCTGCAATACGGAACTGTATGTTTTTATTGTATCTTTTTATCGTGATTCATTATGAATATATTTCTGCATAAAGTTTAGTGTCACTAGTGTCAGGTTTATTTTTCAAAGTAGTGCATGCTTAGTTAATAATAGTTCAGAGAATTGTCCACTGGGTTATTCTTAAAGTTGCCTACTCCGAATACATCATTGTATAAATAGCGATCGCGTCACAGCCGGCACAGAATTCTATTATAAGAAGGTTTAATATCAAATGTTGCCCCTTTTCTGTACATACGCGACGTTTAGAAGGTGGAAATACGGTTCCGACAATAGGAAATAAAAATATTTTAATCAAAGTTCTACATCATCCGAACCTGACTTGGTTTAAAGGAATTATGCATGCAGTTCTGTTTACCTTTTTAGTGTAGGCGTATTCGCTTTGATCGTATTTCCCTAATCCCACATGCAAGCAATGAACCAATCTGTCTAGGTATATTTTTATATTTTATGCCATCATCAATCAGGGATTGACGAAATAACAACGCGTGGGATAAACTTTGCCATATTTGAATATTGTGGGAAAAAGCAAAAACACGAAGTTAAATGACGTCAACTTGTTGATTTTCCTGACGACATTTATTAGTTTTTTTTGTAATATCTAGTTTTAGTGTTTTTTCTTTCGTTTATTTTCAAAACAAAGTGTGGAAATAGTGGGATAAACATAATACTCAGTAAGACTTAGTGTTGAATACAGATAAGTTCATTTGCTCCACACGGAAACGTGAACCACTCACCTAGTCTCGTTGTATAGGTTTAAAATAACAAGGCTTTGATAGTATTGCAAGCAATACGGGAGTCCCTTACCGGTGAAAACACCTACTAATTAAACATTGTGCAATAACGTCAAATCGCCCTTTATCTGTAGATGTACAAAGTTTCATATTCAAATCCCATTTGTCACTGCAGTATTAAGTTGTTGTTTTTTTCTATTTTAGTAACATTGACCAGACATTCGAGTTACTTCTTAAGTTATTGCAGTACTAAACTGACAGAGGGCAAGCATACAGTCCATTATGTGTACCAAATTTCATGATAATATATTAAGTTTGAGTATTAAGTTTGAGTATTAAGTTTATTTCTAATTTAAGTAACATCACATGACCTGAGACCTCTGGTGAAAAATAACAGGTCGTGGATAATTCTCGCATTGCTGTTGCTATGTATACACAGTTTCATCAAAGTGTCTTCAGTACTTTCCGAGTTATCACAGGATCCAGATTTTGGGGACGGACGGACAGACAGACATACGGACGAATAGACAGAACGACACACAGACAGATGGCAAACATATAGTTCAATCTCTGTACCAAGTTTCCTGGTCATATCTTATATCCAATTCGAATTATTACAGTATTTAGTTTTTTCTATTTTTGTAACAGTCACGTGACCTTTGACCTCTGGTGAAAAAAAGGTCGTGCATAATCCTCACATTGCCAAATTGCCGTTTATATGTATACCCAGTTTCATCGAAATAAGTTCAGTGCTTTGCGAGTTATTGCAGGAACCAGGTTTTGGGACGGACAGACAGACGGACGGACAAACATACGGACGAACAGATCCTGAGACATATAGACGGATGGCAAACCTATAGTTCAATCTTTGTACCAAGTTTCATGGTCATATCTTATGTACTTTTCGAATTATAAAAGTATTTAGTTTATTTTTATTTTTATTAACAGTCACGTGACTTTTGACCTCTAGTGAAAAAAAAGGTCCTGCATAATCCTCACATTGCCGTTTATATGTATACCAAGATTTTCATCGAAATAGCTACACTACTTTTTGAGTTATCGCAGGATCCAGTTTGTTTTAGTTTATTTCTATTTTTAGTAACAGTCACGTGACCTTTGACCTCTGGTAAAAAATAAAAGGTTGTGCACAATACTCACATTGCCGTTTATATGTAAACCAAGTTTCATCGAAGTATCTTCAGTACTTTTTGAGTTATTGCAGGAACTATACTTTGCGGACGGACGGACGGACAGAGGGAAAACCTTTAGTCCCCTCCGGTGAAACACCGGTAGGGGACTAATACATTTTTATTGTACAGGTATCTGTATGCAATAGCTGGTTATGCCTCTGGAGTAAATTAGCATGTACGTTAGTGCATATCCCTTTCGCACCAAGCATTTTCGAACACTGACATTATAAAATGTCTTTCATAAATAAGAAACAGTTTTCAGTCAAATAAATGTCATTAACGTTCATTAGAACTAATGCCAATTTTAGATGTATTGAATTATATTCTGTGAACCGCGACTCGAAGACTACTTTCATGATCGCTCCGTACCAACGTAGACCATTCAAATCAGTTTTATTTCAACGTAAAAATAATGATTAATATGATAACATCGAATACCCATGCTTAAAAAGCAAAGCACTGCATTGTAGTATTACGTAAACACCAGGTCGTGTCCGCTTGGTGAAGAGCTTTAATTGTATAGGTCTGTCTGTGATACTGATATTTTACTAGAATTAGAGAACGATTTTGTTTCGCTTTGAGTTTCATCGTTTGTATGACCATAAATTAACGCAAAAATATCACTTTAAGATAAATATGTGAATTAAATATAACAACATTATTTCTTCAAGTCATAGCAAAATGTTTTTATTTAAGTAACAAAACCATTACACTGTAAACATGTTTTTCACCAACCCATTCTAAAACTTAAGAAATAAGGATATACTTAGTATAAAGAAATAATACTTGTCAGTTTGCGAATATGCCGGTTACCACTGCTGCTTATGTCAATAATATATCATTCTTAATTAAGAATGCTAAAATTAGCGCTTAGTCTAAAGAAATAACACTTGTACGTTTGCAAATATGCCGGTAACCACTGCTGCTTCTGTCAATAATAAATCATTCTTAATTAAGAATGCTAAAATTAGCGCTTAGTCTAAAGAAATAATACCAAGTACAATTCAAACTAACAGCCTTTTTTTGAACAGAACAGTTTCAAGAAGATTCTTTATTCTTAAGTTTTAAGTCTAAGAATTGATTGGTGAATACGGGTCCAAATACTAATTTACTTTTTACTACTGTATACATTTAACTATTTGAATTGACAATGCCCGGATATTTTTATTATACGCTGGCGTTCTCAGGGGTGACTGCTCAACGTTTTGTATTTTCCTTGTTGTATTCAAATTGTATATGTACGTCGCTGATACTTGGCGATTGTATCAATTTACGTCATTGACAAAAATCAAACTTCGACTTGTGTGTGCTTTATTGTTTGCTAATAAGAGTTCTCTCCTGCTGTCGCAGCTGGAGTTGTTCTTATAGTTTATAGTTTTTACAAAATGTTATAAATATATAGAAACTACGAGGTTACTGCCTGGTCTTGTGTAATATATCACGTGAGACTTAGAATAATATAACGTTGAAGCATGCCCAGGCGTTATATTATTCTAAGCCTCACCTGATATATTACACAAGGCCAGGCAGTAACCTATTTTGTATTCATCATACCACGATTTTCTTTAAATTACACCAATTTGATTTTCTTTATATATTTATAAACTAACAGCAGCGCTGATTTTGCTGAGCCGGCTTTTATACGTTTACGTTCATGTTGTTATGGATTTCTGAAAGTAAAAGTTGACTCGAAAATATCTTATTATTATCATTTCGTAAAGATAAATAAGCTGTTTTCACTACGAATACATAGATTACACACGTATATTCATATAATATTGAAAAAGCAAACTGAATTACAACGATCAATTTCATCGCCGAATTGTTTTGAAATGGACATTTTCAAGATCGTGTCAATGTTGACTATTGCGTGTTCAAGTATTTTTGATAAAAAATGTTTGAGGCACAACATAAACTGATTTCGTGCAGTGACTTATACTGTATTTATTTGGCAGGTATTGACATAATGGATAGTGTATGGGCGATTTATTGTTCCCTTGATGACGTCATACCGCTGCCAATGTGCGGGTTTATGTGAATATTTAAAAAAAGTTTTTGTGATATATGGCGATTAAAAATAATAAACTACATACGTTCGTGGTATCAAAGTTTTTGTTTTGTCGAATCTGAAAGATGTTTACTGATTATGTTGACTTTAAAGTTGATTCCGAATAATATGACGTACATCCAAACATTGACTGATATAAACGCTAGCGATGTGATATAAAAAATATATCAGGCACCATTGTATCAGGCCGATTTCAGCATTTGTGTGAGTATGATAAAAGAGTTCTCACCTGCTGACGCAGCTGGAGTTTCACTTTCTTTGTATTAATTGCAAAATTTTATAAATAGAAATTATACATTTAGTATATATTTGTATTATGATTTTTAAAGGCAATAAATATCTTTCTAACCGTTATGCTGACTATCGTACCATCTCATTAGTGGTGGTGTAGATTGTGTTAAATAAATGTTGTTTCCAGACATTCATTTGTTTCGTTTTTCGTTTCTTTTTCAGTGATACATGTACACTTCATTTGTATCCAAGATGAGATTTAATAGGTTCCGAACATAGTTCGATTTAAAAATCCCTTCCGGCATGAGGTTCCACGTGACCATAGTCAAATCAAATGGCGCGAATTACAATAGTGGACACAGTAAAATCCTCGCGTTGTTTATTTGCATTTTATTGATCTCTTTTTGTTTTTCATTTTAACTCGATATACATGTATCATAATCTGGACCAATAATGCAACATTTCTGTAAGAGTAGTATAACATAATAATTATAACAAAAAAAAATTAACTCTTCAACCTCCGCACAGGTGTCTCAATATTTAGTTTAACGTAAATCACCTTGAAAGAAAAGAAACAAAGACTCTTCTGAGATCCAGTTGTTAGAGGGATCAAAAAGAGAGGTTTGCATGATTGTGTTGACGTATGTACTTTACCAGGGAAGACGATGGCTGATATTTGTTCCAGACTGCGCAACATGAACATTTCGGATGTTTCGAAAATAATAATTTTTGCGGGCGGAAATGATATCTCAGATGGACAGCCAGTTTCATCAATCAAAGACGATATCGTCAAGGCAGTGAAGGGAATTCATGAGCAAACCAAATGCCAAATATTTATTTGTAAAATAAGTCCTCGCAGTGATATTGATTTGCGGGGGTTTAATTCAATGCTTAACCTTGTGCAGATGGAACTTCCTGTTACACTGATTGATTGCTATAATGCCTTCGTGTATGGAAACGGCCGACTCACTAAAAGACTATACAACCATGATGGAATTTACCCCAACTTCAAAGGATCAAGTTCGCTTGTTTCGGCAATCAACGAGGTGATTCCGATCACGAAACAACAACAACAGCAGCAGCAGCGACGAACTTCGTTTGGCGACTTCCAGTACGTGAATCTTGAGAGAAGCCTAAACTGCACCAATTGTGGACGTTTTAACCATGCAACACGTGATTGCAGAATCCCGCGAAAACGTTAGGAAAATAATTAAAATATTTATTCCATGTACTGATAAAGGTTTACATGTATTGCACCTTAATATCCAACATTTATTGCCAAAACTGGATGAAATTCGAATAATTCTTAACGAATATAAATCTCCAGATATTGTTGGTTTTTGTGAAACTTTTTTAACTGATAAAATAGATGAGAACACAATTGCCATTTCCGGTTATAATATTGTTAGACGTGATAGGGCTAATTCTGCGGGAGGCTGCATAACAGAGTATTTAAAAGATAGTATTTCTTTTCTACGTAGACATGATTTAGAAAGGGACGATATTGAATCCGTTTGGCTACAAATCAGTTGTTTGCAGTGCAAACCACACTTGATTAACTTTGTTTATCGTCCACCAAGTAGCCCACAATCATGGATTGACACATTTAAAATGCAAATAACGAAACGGACACTGAAGATATATACTGGTACTCAGTCGAAGATTTCAATTTTCAATAGTTGGGTGATAATACATTAAACAATAAAAATGGGTAAAACTAATCAATGATTTTAATTTAAAACAATATGTATCATCCCCAACAAGAGTAACAGAACACACATCTTCAATAACAGATCATCTATATTCAAAATACGAAAACATTTCTGAAGTGATTATTCGAAAATTAGGCATTAGTGACCACTACCCAGTAGCTTTTTCTTTACGCTTCAAGGGTAAACGTTTTAAGACTGATGAACATAAAACTATAACTTACAGATGTTTGAAAAAAATTAATAAATCTGACTTTAAAAACTGACTTGGCACATGCTAATCTTGATATAACTGAGACCATAAGGGACCCTAATAAGGCATTAGAGTTATTTTATAACATTTTAAATTCAGTACTAAATAAGCATGCGACTATAAAATGTTAAGATATTAAAACAAACTGGTTGGTATACTGAAGAGGTAAAGCAAGCCAGATCTTTAAGGGATAAGTACAAAAGTAACTCTAATTGGTCACAGTATAAGTTGTGGCGCAATAAACGTAATAATGCGATTAAAAAGTCCAAAAAAGGAATACTATTCAAAGGCCGTGCAAAACAAAACTGATGCAAAAATTCTCTGGAAAACTATCAAATTAGCCTGGAACGAACAACAAACTTCATCAGTTTTCCCCAACACTATAAAAGTGGGTTATCAGAATATGTCTGGTAAACAAAATGTAGCTAATGCACTTAATGACCACTTTGTAAACATCTCTAAAAATATCAATAAGACTAAATTCAATGAACAAGACTTTAATGAATTAAAGAAGTATTGACATGCTAAGTTCGATTCTAAATACTTTTCTGTACAATATATTACTTCTTTAGAAGTGAGCACACTAATTGATCAATTTAACTCCAACAAATCTTCTTGTATTGATGGCATGGGCAAAAAATATTAAAACTTTGCAAAGAGTACATAATACCACCAATCACTGCACTGATACATAGAGAATACTAGGTTGGTGTTGAATAACTCTTTTGAATAATAAGTTTATCTTGCGAGGCTTAGAAATCCGGAACCGCGAGCCTTGACACCTACCTAGTATTCTATTTATCCCATTTTTTTTTCAATATGTATTCCTTTTTTAATAAAATTAGAATTGTAACTGCAATTCCCAAAGTTATTTATATTATGTCTTTGTTTACTGACTTGGCGGTAAAAAGGTCCGCGTAAAAAAAGTAGTGCCAGTAGTTGTACAATAAAACAATAAGATAATCCAATAATTATGTATTTCTTAGGTAACGATTTACGATTCGTAAGCAACAAAAACTTAAACAAATTGATAAAGAAATAAACAACAATCACTTTCTATTTATAGCAATGTAAAGATACCATTTTTTGGTCAGGTCATGTACATGTCCATTTTCCAAAAATGAAAGCTGGCGATAGTCGCCGAAGTGTGTAAAGAAGAAAATAATGCTTTCTGATGGATTTTATTTGTTTTTAATGCCAATAATGGCATTCAGTGTTATGTCCATAGTTGTGGATCAGTTATTGTGCACATGAAAATTCTGGATGTTGAATGTTGCGCCAAAGAACTGAGATTTGAAGGAGCGACAAGGACTGCTGAATCGTGGGTGGGGAAGAAGCGCTTCAGATGGAAAATCGACATATGTCTGGTGTTGGTCTGACTGGCTAGTCGACAGGGTAGATGCAGATGCGACGGTGCTTGATGCGGTGTGCTTTTTGATTCCCAGAGACTCAGTTCTGTGACCGTGTGAGGCAAGTATGTTAGAACACTTTTTTGTTGATCTTCGCTGACATTTGAGTAATTAATAATTGACTGGACGTTCTTATGGCCAGTGACAGACATTATTTCTGTTGCTGGAATGTTATGTTCTCTTAGTTTTTGAACGAGGTGCTTGCGAGTAGAATGATTTGTAAGGCGTTTGTCTGCTGGTAGACACGCATCAGTTGCCACCATTATAAGCATTTTGCTTTATTTATTAATTCCACTTTTTGTCGAATAAACCACTGACAGCATTCTTTTGGATGTACCTTTTTCTCTTGATCATCTTGATTGATCATTGCGGTGTTTGGAGCTATGTAAAATGGGTCATTGCCGTCGCAAAAAATTTGAAGTGCGTTTCTGAGCATAAATTTTGTACATAGCGACTGGGTTTCTGGGGTCATCTTCACTTGTGGAAAACATTTTTGGGGTAACTTTCCTCACATTGCTCAAGTTTTCGCCGGTTCTTGTTTTCGTCTGGCGTTCATTCAGCTACAAAAACTCTGTCCCATCGGACGCAATTTTCAGTTTGATGTCTCCCCATCTGTTAAAATTTATTTATTAAATAATTTAATAACTTGATACATTTTAAAATTGTATTTAATTTTAAAAAGTCTTTTTCTCTAAGGAATTATCTACTTCTTTAATTTTTTGGCCGAAAAAAAAAATAAATATGAAAATTTAATTTTAAATAAATGTTTAACCTCTAGTTAAGCAGTATGTACTCATTCATGCAATTAAAATGTACAAATTGTGTTTTTATTATGTATTTTCAGATTGCAGAATGCGACTATACCTTAGAGTGTACTGTTCCTTGGTGCCCCGCAACCGAAGTGCAAGCCGTCGTTCAGCCACAAGGTGTTGACTAGAGCCGTACGATTGTGAGCGCAAAGGACACCCTTCTGCAACATGACATCTATCTCATTGTCAGTGAGTGCTTCCGCCTCACACGGACGGATTCCTTTTCTCTAAATATTACACGTTTGTCAAAATACAATAAATATAATATGATTGTAAATACTGGTTTAATATTAATTTTTGTTGTTGTTTTTTATCCATCAATAAATCATAAACACTATCAGGTTGGCACTTAGAAATTAAAATTAGTAGCCAAAAATGTTTGATTTTGCAAAGATCCCTATTATTAAGAAAACAGTTTACTCGGAAAGTGTGACATTTCGAAATTTTAGTAGACAATGGCTATTTTGGCTAGTAGTAGCGAATACATAGATGCTGTTTGGTGAATTACAAATGTAATATACTTATTTATGCAATGCCATTATTTTAATTAATGCTAATTATATATTTTAACTGTTTATTAATATTTATACTCCTGCTTTACCTGCTTTTTTAAGTTTTTCTTTTTAGCATTGTAGGTATCTCATGTCAGAGAAAATTGTGGCCCTTTCTCATTCATGATGCTAAAAGGATATTTATGCCGTTTCAGTTTCCGGTCAATGCTACTTATGATGGCACGGATACTAGACGGCTCATATTCACTGCCGTCGTGCCGTTGGAGGGACAGGATGAACATGGCGAGGTGCTCATCCAAGAGATCAACCTCCAAGTGATGCATTTCCCTGGTCTCTCCCTTGGAAACTAGAAACCTCTTGAACTTTTTAGTGTCATTTAATGTTGTTCTGGCAGTGTTTATGTTTTCTTAATTTTTGATGTACTGTTGAACGTCAGAACGTTGAATGTTCTTGAATTCATTTGGAATTGGCTCAGCAAGAGATTGGGGATCATTTTGTACTGTTGTAAGATTAGTTTGGTCAGCAAAACTTGTTGTTGGGCTGTTGAATCATTCAATTCTTCATCAACTAGTTGTGCATTAATGCCATATTTCTGCTCAAATTCTTCAAACCTCATTTCAACAACATCTTGAATATTGTCATTTAATTACAACCCATCCCAAATAACATCAAAATTCACTGTATCATTATCAGACATTGTGGCCAAATGCAGATTTCAATAATAATTTGGCTCTAGTTTTATTTTATTTTTTATGTGTTTTGTTCTTTTTGTCCCTTAAATTTGATATCTTGACTGTTGCAGACAACCTTTTTTGCTGCTGACCTTTTGTATAACAATTCAAATGTGTGAGACAAACAAAAATAAGTGAACACATTTTTTATGTTTTATTATTTATTTTGGCACGATTTGTTACAAATAAAAGCAGAACAATATTTTTAACCACTTACTGTCAAGCAAATGCGATGCAAAAGGTAAACAATGGGGAGTTACTGAACCGTGGCAAATGACGTCATATAAAAAGTAGTCCGGTGGGTGTGACAGTTTTATTCAAGGGCGGGATTGTAGAAGATCCTAATAACCAATATCACTAATATCACCAATATCACCAACTAATGACCAATATCCCTTCTTCCTACTATATCTAAAATCTTTAAAAGGCACATTACTTGTCAATTGCATTTCTATCTAGAATCTTTAGATCTACTAAACAAAACCCAATCGGGATTTAGAAGACATAATTCTTTCCAAACAGCATTGATCATTTAATTTGCATGTTCTGTAAATTTTATTTGATATTTTTCTTTACAAGTTTATCTTAAATAAAGATTTTAGTATTATTATTATTATTAATTATTATTAACTCGTGGTGGCAGTGGTTACTAAAGAGTACCAAGGGGGAAGCAACTGCTGCAAGGAGTTGACCACAAAGTGCAATTACTTTTGTCGTGGTATCTTGTCATAATGCTTTAGAAAGGTACTATGTTATTTCTTTCGCTCTTGCTTAAGTCACTTTCAAGGTGATGTACGTTAAACTAAACATTAAAAGTTTATTGTTGAGATAACAAACATATAAAATAGTGCATAATGTGCAAAAAGCTTATACACATTTTCATAAAAGGTGAAAATGACCAAAATCAGACTACAATGAAACGGTAATCGTATTGTCTGTCTTAGCATGTGTTTACGTTAGTATATAACATATGTCAGAAATATCCGGCGTCCGTCGTCGTCGTTGTATGAATGTTCCTTGGGTGATCCTTTCATTTGATTCAGACTTGAAACATTTATTTCCCATATTAAAATGAACATAAAGGCCAAGTTGTCAAAATTATGGGCCTGTTTACACTCACAAATATTACATATAAGCTATATGGATATATTAAAGTTTTTTGGTAAGCTAGTTTCTCAGGAATGGCATAAGGGATTTCATTCAAACTTGAAGAAATTATTCCCTATGTTAAGATGAACCCATTGGCCAAAAATTGATAAATCTTGTTTAAAATTAGTTTTTAGTTAGAAATTGTACATATAAGCTATTTGTATAGGTTGAAGATTTCGGTAAGCTAAACACTTAATCCCTATATTAAAATGAACCTATAGGCCAATTTTGATAACTCTAGTTTTACATTTGTCAGTATTATGGGCGTTTTTACGCTTAGAAGTATTCCCGCGGGTAGGGTGGCGGCGTTAACGTGTGATTTCTACTCTCAAACTCGAGAGCGAATCTTCATACATATATACCCTAAAGCAGTGCTTTACTTGGGATTGCATTTGGGGTGGGTTTGGAAGGGTCAAGGTCAAAGTTACTGTTACTTCAAATAGAAAAATCAGTTTCTGATCAATAAATTGAGAACAAATTGAAATATTTTAATGAAAGATAATTTAAAGATACCATATAGCGAGACATTGCATGAGATTGCAAATGGGCTGGATGGGGTCAACATCACTGTTTTGACAATTTAAGGATTACCATTTTTTCCAAGTTTAAGCGTGAGTCAACCAGCTGTAGAAACCCGTGTGAAGATGGTGTTAACGCTTAGAAACCCTTCTTGAGGGCATGAGCCTAAACACGAGCACAGCCTACGGGTTCTGGGCGCTCGACTTTCTCGTATTTGATAGTATTCTGGCCTTTAGCATGGGTTCATCACTGTGGTGAAGTGTGTTGAAAGTCAATACCTTTTATAGATATTGAGAACTTTGACCTAAAGCTAAAATTGGAAAAGGGGCAGTTACTCCACCATACTCCTTGATATAGTTACCCCATCTTGTCTAAACAGTAGTTCATAACTTTGATCAAGTATTTTGAGTTTCAAATCTATAATAGTTATTGTGAAATTTGACCTAAAGTTAAAATTCTAAGTTGAAAAACAGGCAATTACTCAAACGAAATCCTTGATAGAGTAACCTCCTATTATCTACATAATAAATTCATCGCTGTGATCAAGTACTTTGCGTTTCAAGTCAATATCTCATACAGGTATTGAGAAATTTGACCTTCGAAAAGTGAAAGTTGAAAAAAGGGTAATAACTCCAACAAAATCCTTGAAAGAGTTACCTCCTCATGTCTGCACAATGGGGTCAGCACAATAATAAAGTATCTTGAGTTTAAATTTAATGTTTATAATAGTTATTAAACAATTGTATTTAACAAACAAATGTCAAAATATTCAAAGTGTTAAGTCCAAACAAGGGCAGATAACTCTGGAAATGCAAATCACATGGTTACCTGCCTTATTGTAATGAATTACCCTTTTGATATTGAACAATTATTAAAAGTTTCGAATGGATACCTTTAATAGTGTTTGAGAAATAGACTCATCGAAACACGAAAGAGAGTACTGCTTCTTCACTACGCAGGTAAGGAAGTCAATGATATTTTTGACAAACTTCCCAACATAGGTGACAATTTCGATACAGCTAAGACAAAACTGACAAATTAGTTGGCACCAAACAAATGTACATAATTAGAGTAAATGTGTAGAAACGAATGAAATCGAAAAGAAAAACAAAAATCAAAATCATCGCAAAATCTCCAATATTTCAAAAGAGGCACACACCGACCTCCAAAAAAGTGACAAAATGTTAAAATAGTGGTCAATATTATCCTCATAAAAACTCAAAATGCCCTGCAGAAGAAAAGCAATGTAATGTTTGCCTCAAAAGAACTATTTGAAGTTGAATGCCATGCACAGAAAAGATATACAAAAACCAAAGAACATTCATAATGTTGAGGACAGTAGATACAGTGACGACAGTAGCTGTGAAAGTGACCACGAAACAGTAGCCTATTCATTTGGATTGAGTGAAAATGTCAGTGCAATATCGACAAGACCCAAAATTAATGTACAGCTGAACAAACACTTAGAATTTTGGTAGACACAGGAAGTTCGATAACTGTCATCGATGAAAACACATGCAATGCTATGACAATCAAACCCAAACTATTCAAAACGGACACAATCGTGAATGCATATGGTTCAGACGAGATAGAGAAACAGCTTGGATTTCAAGGCACGTTTGACCTACAAGTCATTTCCAAAATGAACGTTGTGCATTCAACCAACGATGATGATCCTTGCAACAAATACTCGAAGGTATTAACGGGAATTGGAAAACTAAAGGGATGTGAATATGTGTTAAACGTGAATGAAACAATCCAACCTGTTACACACCACACAGACGCATACCATTACATCTAAGACGACAAGTTGAGACTGAAATCAAACGTCTTGAAGACCTCGACATCATAGAATGTGTTGATGGGCCAACAGACTGGTGTCGCCTAGCGTTTTAGCACTAAAACCGAAAATCAAGACAAACGAAGTACCTATTTGTGTAGGTATGCGACTTCCAAACGAGGCAATCAAACGCACCCGTCACATCATACCGACAATAGATGATATGATCCTGGATCTGAACGGTTTCAAAGTGTTTAGCAAGTTAAATCTAAACCAAGGAAATCATCAGCTGGAACTATCAGAATCATCTCGCAAAGTAACGACGTTCACGACACATCGACGAGTCAAATATATTGGATTACCTGAGTCGACGTCCACATCGTACCAAAACGCACATATGTCACGGAGGAATACCTGTACGTTCATCACAAGGTACCCAAAGGTATGACACTGGAAGAAATAGTTCGTGAAACATCCAAGGACACTGACATACAAACATCAATCTCGATTGTGGAAAACGACACAAGGAATAAATTATACAAATCAAATATCACACTTGACACTCTCGCACGCTGCAGCAATGGCCGAACCATGACAGCTGTAAATCTATGCGAAATGTTGCTTCACGAATCCAAACTAATTATAGCAAACTCACTGCAAAACAAGTCATGTCAATCGCGCATGAAGATCGCCAGGGAATAATTCGAACAAAATAACTGCGACGAGAAAAGGTGTATTTCCTCGGAATGAAATATTGGTTAAATACACATGCAAAAGTTGCATATCTTGCTTAGTTTCAGTCAAAACATGTTCCAGAGCCACTCATAATGGGTGCAATGCCAGGAAACGTGGTCGACCAAGTTAATTTAGACTCTTGAAGACCTTTTCCTGATGGAAAATATCTGTTAGTCCTGATCGACGACTACTCGAGACATCCAATCCTTGAAAGTATAAACTCATTCAACGCAAACACAGTGCTTTCTGTGGTAGATACAATATTCTCGGAAGTTAGTTATCCAAAAACGCTGAAAAGTGACAATGGCCCTTCCATAAACTCTCACACATTGGCGCAATTCGCCGAATATCTTGGATTCGTACACCGAAAAATCACACATATGTGACTGCAAGCAAACGAAGAATGCGAAAGATTTATGATTTTAATCGCAAAGAAATTAGAGCTGCGCATACTCAAAATGCATCTTGGAAACAAGAGATGAATGCCAACTCACGCAACTATCGCGCTACGCAACATGCAACGACAAAGCTCCCGCCAGCAGAATTATTTCACGGTAGACAAATCAACATCAAGTAGCCAAATTCACCGCATAAACCAAAATCAACTAGAAAAAATGCTACAGCAAGATCAAATGACAAGAAAATGAATAAAAAAAATGAAACGATACACCTACAATCATAAAAAACATAAGGGCAATATTAAATACACCCAATCTGCCAGGAAGTGACAAAACTGAGGACATTTTCTGTACTACTGGAAACCAGCAAACATCAATTAACAACAGGCGCCCGGACGGTTTCGAGCCGTATGACCCCGATGACCCCGAGAACGCCAGCAACCTGCCACGCAGATCCACCAGGAACCAAACAAGAGCTGCCGCAGGACAGCGCGCTCGACTTTTCTTGTGCATGTCAGAGTTACTGCCTTTTTTTCTAAACAAAACATGGAAATTCCACGAAAACCAAATTTTTCGAACGAAACACATTAACGTATGCACAACAAATGTTTAGTAATGGTACCTTGACCTTCACCCCACCCACCCCATATACAATCCCAAGCGAGGTCTCGATATAAGGTATCTATTTATTGAGTTTCATTAAAATCTCAAAATCTTCTCAAGCTATTGAGCTTAAACTGTTTGTCTGTTTTTAATAACAGTGACCTTAACCCAACCCACCACATAATTATGCAATCCCAAGCGATGTCTAGATATAAGATATCTATGTATGAAGTTTCATTCAAATATCTCAATGCGTTCTCAAGTTATTGAGCGTCAACCGTTTTTCTATTTTTATTAACAGTGACCCTGACCTTGACCTCACCCACTCCATATGCAATTTCGATTTAACGTATATATGCATAAAGTTTCATTAAAATATTTGCGTGCGTTCTCAAGTTATTGAGCGGAAACCGTTTTTCTATTTTTAGTAACAATGACATTGACCCCACCCACGCCATAAGCAATTTCAAGCGAGGTTTCGATGTAAGGTATCCATGTTTTAAGTTTCATTAAAATATCTCAATGTGTTCTCAAGTTATTCAGCGGAAACCGTTTTTCTTTTGTTTAGTAACAGTGACCTTGAACTTGATCGCACCCACCCCATATGCAATCCCAAGTGAGGTCTTGATATAAGGTATCTATGTTTTAAGTTTTATTAAAATATCTCAATACGTCCTCAAGTTAATGAGCGGAAACCGTTTTTCTTTTGTTTAATAACAGTGACCTTGACCTTGACCCACCCACCCCATATGCAATCCCAAGCGAGGTCTAAGGTATTATTTTTTTTATGTTTCATTACAATAGCTTAATCCGTTCTCGAGTTAGAGAGCGGAAACTAAAAGTTGAGAAACTAGCTTACCGAAAATCTTTAACCTATTTAAATAGCTTATATGTAAAATGTCTAAGTGCAAAAGGCCCATAATTTTGAAAAATTTTAAACTAGAGTTATCAACATTGGCCTATGAGTTAATTTTACTATAGGTTATACTTGTTCTAAGTATGAACGAAATACCTCAAGCCATTCCTGAGAAACCAGCTTACCGAAAATCTTTAACCTGTCCATACAGCTTATATGTAAAATTTCTAAGTGTAGAAGCTCCCAAAATTTTCAAACTAGATTTACTAAACTTGGCCTATATGTTCATTTTAATGTGCGGAATAAATGTTTTAAGGTTGAATGAAATCCCCCCAGCCATTCCTGAGAAACAAAAGGGCCGCAAGGGGGAAATTTCTGAAATTTATATATTAATACTGGCATATAATAACGGATAAAGCAGGGTATATATAATAAGAAATGAGTGTTTGCATTCTGACACAAAAATCAAGTTATAATATGGGTTGTGTTTGTTTGGCCCTTTTTCTGTTTACGTTTTGTCGTCAGAATTGTGAGCATTTTGTATAACCATAGTTTACAAATGACTCCTTAGCAAGCATGATAACGCAGTTGGTTAAAGCGCTCTCTACTGTCATTTCTTCGTTAGTCGTGAGTTCGATACCCGCTGTGGGTTTTATTGTTTCAGACATTTTAGCCCCATATGTTTTTCTTCAATATCTTACTGTGTATGGTATTATTTTTATTTATTTAATGCACTTGTCTTAGTAAAAAGCATTTGTATCAAATAATATACCTTATAATGCAATAGGAAGCCAATTTTTCGTTGGCATAGTCTTTTAAAAAGATTTGCTTCAATTACATTATAATCCATTCAAACAAATCAGTGCAGTGTAAACGTGCCGGTTCCATTGCATTATTATGTATTCTATAATGAACAAATGTATACTTGCATGCTGTGCATTATGTATCAATTTTATATACATATATCTTCATTAATAAACATGTATCAGTTAAATTTTCGTTGTATTGTAATTTTATGATATGTATTTGCTTTTAAATTTGAAGCATACAATAATAATTGAAAGAAGAGCATTGAATTTGACTCTAGTCAGTTTAGAAACTCAGAGAAATACCAGACTCACCACAATTAATTTACTATTCAAACGACCTGTGAAACGTGAAATTATGACTTTCAAGACCTCATGCATTACAGCTGAGCCTGACAGCAGTGATCTGATATGAACTGTCAATGAACTATTCATGATTATCATGTTTGAAGCGAAATCAGAGATGTAAGTTAAAGGGAGATGTAGAGTAGCTTTATTCCACTCACAGCAGCGTTCCGCCCCTTTATGTTAATTACTCCCTGGTCCTCTCTGATAGCGCTAGAGGCTGAACAGTATATTAGTACCATTATTGGTTTGTGTATTCACCATGTAATCATAACGATAATAACAAGGCTAACCATTCAACCATCTGCAAATAATTTGCAAATAAATACAATCTCAGTAGCCACTGGGTTTTTTGTAACACAAACATATACAAAAGAATAGAAATATATACAGCTTTTTACACCAGCTATTAATTGACATTTAATAATACCTTGACAGTTTAAATGCTCTTTTATGTCCTTCATCAATATGTGAGGGTCAAATTGTATGCATCGGATGTGCATACTTCTATGAACACGAAGAACATGAAGACATTTTTAATCGTTTTGTCAAGTTAAATTACAATTCTTTCACTATTAAATGCTTTTACTTGAAGTTTTTTTGCTTCAGCTGCTAATGAAACTCCAGCCCCCGAATGACAAAATGGATGGACAAGATATACCACGTTATGTAGCGCAAAGTGACTGGATTAATGTTTGAGATGTTTGCGCGATAGAAAATGGGATCTTGTACAATGTCAAACGGGACATTCAATTTTTTTCCACAGGCGCTTGGCTGTTCAACAAATAAAAAATCATTTTCCTATATATATAAATACACAAGGCTGCTCACTCGCCATTTTCTATCGTAACGGAAAGTCGATTGGCTGGTTTCAATGTATAATATTAAATATTTGGTTCCCGAAATCTACATAGCCCATACATTTAGGACCGGGTATTACATAAATTATAACAAGCCAATCTGTCTCAATCAATTTCCGTTACGATAGAAAATGGCGAGTGAGCTACCTTGTGTATATTTGTGACGCGGTCAGCGAAAATGAGTCCTGTGGCGGTAACGACGTTATCGAGAAAAAACGAGATTAACATTTCTGCACGATTTTCTGCAATTATTTTCTTGTTTAATTAAGCGTGCGTGTCATTAATATGCAGTAATTTCGATAGAAAACGTCATTAGTAACAAAATTAATCTCTTTATCCCTTAAATATTGTGAAATCAATAAATTTTACTGTTTTGTAACAAGTTTATTAGGGTAATTTCCCCGAGCGGAAGGTGTCGCTGGTCGCCATTTGTGTAAACAATGTCGTTTTGATATCGGAAATGGCCTTCTTTTTTTCGGTTAATTTTTTACATAAAAGCTGTATTGTTGGACTCAATTCTTCCCAATACTCATTTGTTTTTGTAAAAATAGCTCTGAATTTGAGGCCCGGCTTGCATGTGGGACAAATTATGAGGGTTTTGTGTAGCGAGACATTTGCGCTCTTAATATGCAATTTTTCCGCATTTTATTGTATGTAATGCCAATGAATACTGGTTATTTTTATGCTGTACATGCTCACATGGACATAATATTAAAACACGATAATTTAATTTTATCATTTTATCATGTACACATTGCGAGGCCTCAAAACTTCGCATTTGCAGTATGAAATAGATTCCCCGCATGCAGTTTGTTTGCATTTAGGGGCTATGTACAAAATAATTGTATTAAATACTTATTTATGCACAAATCAAGATAAAAACTCGTCAGCATTGTTAAAGGAAAGTATCTGATTGACTAAGATCAACAAAATAGAAATCGCCGGTAAAAAACCGCTTATTCGGATGGGGTGGCGGATTTAGGCAAGTGGCGGATTTAGGCACTGCGCCAGTATACATGGAAAACCAATTTCAACAGGTACGCATGATATTTTGTATTGTTGTCATTGTTTAGCTATCGAATTATTTGCCTGTTAAAAATTATCAGCAGAGTTTGACCCGGAAGTAATTTTGTAAGATAATATATTCAAGTGGCGGCAATTTCAAATTGTAATTTTATAAAATAACGTTAGAAACTCACATACATATTATAAGTGTACTAGTTTTGATAATAAAAAATTTGCAAAGGCTTTACTTTTTTTTTTCTAAAATGCGAACATAATTATGCCATTAAATGTTAATGGAAGTCTTCAAGACATTATTAATGTGTTTAGCATTTTTTTCATATAGACTAACTCATGCCTGCGCATTGATCGCACTTGAAAATTATGTTTTCGCATGAGTAATTTTTTAAATTGTCATTGAAACCAATAAACATTTCTAATTATTAGTATTAACAATAACAATTGGTAAAGAAACTTTACTGCGAAAACAAACTTTTAAAAAAGCAAGTTGTATTCTTCTAGACGTTTCTTATGGTTTGTGAATTCTGCTGATCAGCTTGCTTATGGCAGGTACTCTAAGAAGCCCAGATTCTTAGATCATAGGCAGATTGTTTTTACGAGCATTGAATGAATGTAAGGCATGTCCTGATTGACCCGCCTCATTGCTTTGTAACTGTAAGGTCATTTTACCAACCAAAATATCAAATACACATTTCATATTTTGGTTGGTAAAATGATCTTACAGTTACAGAAATCCCTTCTATATGTACATTTCAATAAAAAACACATCTATTAAGGACTTGATAGTTAATGAATGACATTATATTATATTAAGTTTAAATGTATGACCTATAATTACAAAAAATCATGAGGAATATTGTTTACAAAAGAATACCGGTACTTGGACTGTACTATTTATACAGGACAAAGCCACAACAGTCATAAAGTCGTGACGGTATGACCATAATATGCCACATCGGGTTTCTTCAATGTAGATGCACCTTGTGTTGAAAGCTTACTGATGGTTCCGAGGTGAAAGTAAAATGTGGGGAGGCCAGGTGTCAACCTTCAGACTGATGCAATGGCGAACCAAATATTTGGACCAGGTTTCACCGTTTGTCCTCAGAAAGTCAGCGGTATCTCCATGATGAAATCTGACAGTTTTGTCGTACAACTGTTGCTAACCTGCCAATTACCTCTAGTTCCTAAATGGGATCATCAAAGACAAAAATGAACGTGTTGAATGTTTTTTTTAATGTGTACACATTCAATAATGTTTGATCATAACTGGACAAAAGGAATGCGTTTTTCCATAACTGTTAATCTTAACAAAAGCTCTAAAATTCGTGTTCATTTTACCAGGGCTCTATTCACAAAGCTCTTTAGGGAAAACATATAAAGTGTTTTTAAATCACAAATTTCTTTAAGTCTATGGAGGTTTCATGAAGAAGTCTTTTTATATTTAAATGTTTTAAACTAGTAAAAATTGCTTTGGTGTTTATTATGTTACGATTTTGTAAACAGAAATAATGAGCACATGTATAACACATAAGCACTATTTAAGATTTCCCTTAGGACATTTTTGAATACTCGCCCAGTACATGTACCATTATCTTATTTTACTCTATTACATGTATCTTGTTTTCATGTGGACAAAACCTAAGTATTCTAAAATTATATACGTTTTAGTTGTTATTTGTAACGACGAAGAATTATTTACCGTTTTTTCTTACAAACTAAAATGTTCAAGTATTATGTTATGGGTAATTGTTCTAGTGTTGTCAAGTTTGAATAAATGATACTAGTAACTGTTTGTTTGATTTTTTAACCTACCGTTTAAGGTTGTAAGTAACACAAAATTATATTGTTAATTTTGTTCATGTGTTTGATATTCGATTAAACAATACTAGTGTGCGTGCTAAAACTATAAAGGTTGTTTTTATAAACACATGTGGCATGCATTCAAATCATTATTGCATGCGTTTGTTATACTGCCCATTAGCATCTAAAATGCTGTTGCTATGGAGACAGTTACTAATTCAACAATGTGTGTACTCGATGAAATGAATCTTTTATGCATCAGCTGTAGTGTGCATATTAAAAAGAAGTACATTGGCCGATAAGTAACACAGTTTATTATTATTAAACCTTCATACATGTAAATTGATTCCAACAGGTTTGTAAAGAAATTTCATGCCAGTGCAAATTTCACAAACAATATAGTTTTATAAGCTTCTAAATTAGATACCAAATATGCAAATACAATGTGTTCACAAGGATTTTGGTAAAATAATTGAAATTGGTAATGTGCACTCAGATTTTAATCTAAATAACTAATTTTCTAATTTTGTTACCATGGAAACTGTGTTTTGAAACATTTTTTGTAACAATGTGAGGACAAAATGAAAAATAATTATTTATTTCATACGGCTGTAGTATAGTCTTTGATAATAGTGATGTCATTGTGTATTGTTTGTATATCAATATAAGTAATATAAAGTGTAATTTTTTGTTCTTATTTTTGCACAAAATATGACATTTTGTATTAAACGGCGGTATTACGTTTCTGGCAATATCTCAAAAAATAAAAATGATAGAAGCGCACCTTTAACAATGTTTTATTTCTTAAAGATAGAACTTAATGAAAATGTAAAAAACTGAAAATGTGATTTTTCATCCAAAGGACCCTTTTTCCAGCACAGGTCACATTTATACTATTGGGAATGTGATTATTTTTTATTTGTTAAACAAACAAGCTTCTATGATTTTTTCAAGGTGTTCTTGTGGTACTATTGTGCAAGCTCCACAGGATGACTCGGAATACAATGATGCTTTATTGTAGGGTGGCCTCCGTATAGAAAAGCGAAACGTTTGTTCAACTCGATGTATGTTATTTGACTGAAATCTGTGGTATTTCTGAACATTCCTTGCTCAAATCTATAAAAATGTGCATTGTGTTTGTTACAATTCAAATTATTTTCCTCTTGATATAAATATGTTGCTCCACAAAGTATTTGTTAATGTTTTTGTTTTATTGTTTCTATATGGTTTATTGTTATGTTCAAAGTTGTAGTAAATTATATGTATTAGTTCTGTACCACTCTAAGGATGGGCTTGCACAAGATTGTTTCATACATTCCCCGTTTATTAAGAATGCTTAAATGTTTTACCTTGAAATAAAGTTAGGCCCATTTGGTGTTCTGTTGTGTATTCTTTGAATATCTGTTTTCTTTCAGAGTGCTTATCAAATAGGCAACCAGATTAGGTGGCAGAAAAAAAAACCAAATAAGAATAATGAAGCAAAACAACATACATTTCACATGTTTATACTTTATTTATTCGTTTTTGACAAATGCAATGTAAAAAAGCGAATAAATCTGTCTAACTGTATTTGTATCTAATACCCTTTTGACAGCGATGCATGTAAACAGCAAAAGCAGTAGCCCGTCAAATGGCTCTACCATGAATATTAATAAAGGCAACCGGCTTCATTGAAAAATAAGAGCCTGTCACATGATGCATTTAAGCCAATTACAACATTGTAAAATGATGAAATTGTAATTATAAAACATTTTAAGTTAATTATTTCATCAATGACTCAATGCCATGAATGAATAATACATGCGCGCGCGACATGCATGACTATAATTTATGTGTTTTAAATCAATTTAAATAAACGGAAAATAACGATTTTTACGCCAATTTTCAAGCATGCTATATTTCACATTTTGGCTTTTTTTTTTTATTTTGTTTGTGTAAAGTTGAGTATGAACATGAAATTTCAGATCAACGTTATGCAATCCATCCAATATGATAATCTGTGTTTGTGAAACATTTGGAGAAATTTCGGCTAAAATGAAAAAGTTTACCAATAAATAACTCGAAAAAGTAAAATATTGTTTGCATTTTAATTGCAGAATATGTTGTATGGTCATGTTACAATCGAAATACCTTTTTTTGCTTTATCGTAGTGTCGTTTAATTCATACGCATCGGAACTCAAAATCATTGTTTATTTACATATAAATAATTCAAAATCAAGTTTTTTTTCTTAAATACAATGCTAAAATACCGACGGACTGAATACTGATGATACTGGTGAGGTGTATATTAGCATGGGTATCATAGATATTACAAAGGAGAGTCATTTGAAACAAATGAAGACATACGTGATAACAATTTTAACACAACGTCAGTGTTCCTAGTGTTCCTACCATCCCATCTGATATAACAACATGGGGAATATTACATGAAGCCAGTTTGTTCCATTTTGAATAATGTACTGGTATTTTCATTTCCAATGAAATGTCAAATCATTAAAACGTACAGAACCTCAAACACCAGGCGGATGACGAAATACGTAAATTTGTATTTGTGCAGAATAGGAATTGTTTTAGACATATGCATGTATGATCTGGAACGAGTTGTCATGTAATACACGATTTTATTAAACGAGTTCAGGATATTCGTTAGTAAGCGAGCCTTAATAAATATGTAAAATGTTAATCGTATTAAATTGCCCTTAACAATATAAATGGATAAATCATATGCAATGACATAGTATACGACATGAATAAATAACAATTTCAACCACAATGCCAACTGCAGAAATGTTGATGACGTCATACGGAAGAGTATTTATAATCCATGATAATTCATGAGTGATGAGTCTAGCCAATGGAAATGCTTGAAAGGTTATCGTACGCATGTAATTCGTGTATAACACGGAAAGCAAGTTATAGCATGTGATAAAAAAAATCTGTTCATGCAAGTTATCACTGTATGTTTTCAAATGAGTAAATATGTGTACTTTGTTTTATATATCGTCAGCAAAACTGTTACACAATTTATTTAAAATGACGTAATCATAACTCCGTCAATATTAAGGACTTTTTATTATTGAAACCAGTTCACAGATTTAATAAACTTTTTTCAGCCTTACACATTTGTGAGATACTATAAAACAAGAGGGTTAAAAGGCCCAATGTCGGTCACCTGAGAGGCTAAGGAACTAAACTGCTCTGAGCAAGTTTTGTGATGATTGGCCTATAAATTTGGCCTCAAGAATGTTTTAAAGCTTTTTGTTCAATTTTGCCATAGTGACCTAATCATTTACCCCACATGACCCAGATTCGAACTTGTCCCAAGGAATTATTGAAACAAATATTCTGAGCAATTTTCAAAAAGATTAGGCAAAAGTAGAGTTTTCACATTTTTATTTATATTTGACCTAGTGAACAAGTTTTTGACCACACATGAGCCATTTTTAAACTCTGCCGAGATATCATTAGAATAAAGAATCTGGGCAATTTTCTTGAAGATTGGGCAATAAATGTGGAATTCAGAGTGCTCACAAGCTTTTTAACGTTTTCATTATACCCATATAAGGAAAACTGCCCGCCCCATGACGGCCACGTTTTTTGCAGAGTGGAACCATTATCAAACTCAGCCAAGATATCATAAGAACAAAGGTTCTGAGCAAGTTTCATGTTGATTTGTCAAACAATGTGATTACTAGAATGTTCACAAGCTTTTTCAATAGCAATATAAGGAAAACTGCCCCGTCCCCTGGCGACCATGTTTTCAAGGGAGCGGAAACAAGTTTCATGAAGATTAGGCAAAAAATATGACTTCTAGAGTGTTAACAAGCTTTTACTTCAATTTGACCTAGTGACCTAGTTTCTGACCCCAAATTACTAGATTCGATCTCGGCCGAGATATCATTGGGACAAACGTTCTGACCAAATTTCATGAAGATTGGGCAAAAATGTGACTTCTAGAGTGTTAACGAGCTTTTTCTTCAATTTGACCTAGTGACCTAGTTTTTGACCCCACATGACCCAGATTCGAACATAGTTGAGATATCATTTGGACAAACGTTCTGACCAAGTTTCATAAAGATTGGGCAAACAGTATGACTTCTAGAGTGTTAACAAGCTTTTTCTTCAATTTGACCTAGTAACCTAGTTTTTGACTCCATATGACCCAGATTAAAACTCGGCCGAGATATTATTGCAATAAATGTTCTGAAGATTGGGCAAAAAATGTGACTTTTATAGTGTTAACAAGCTTATCTTCAATTTTACCTAGTGACCTAGTTGTTGACCTCACATGACCCAGATTCAAACTTGGCCGAGATATTATTGGGACAAACGTTCTGACCTAATTTCATGAAGATTGGGCAAAACATGTGATTTCTAGATTGTTAACATGCTTTTTCTTCAATTTGACCTAGTGACCTAGTTTTTGATATCACATGACCCAGATTCGAACTTGGCTGAGATATTATTGGGACAAACGTTGTGACCAAATTTCATGAAGATTGGACAATAAATGTGACTTCTAGAGTGTTAAAATACTTTTTTTTCAATTTGACCTAGTGACCTAGCTTTTGACCCCACATGATCCAGATTCGATCTTGGCCGAGTTATTAGTGGGTCAAAAGTTCTAACCAATTTTCATGAAGATTGGGCAAAAGATGTGACTTCTAGAGTGTTAACAATCTTTTTCTTCAATTCGACCGAGTGACTTAGTTTTTGACCCCACTAGACCCAGATTCAAACTCGGCCGAGATATCATTGGAACAAATGTTTTGACCGAGGTTCATGAAGATTGGGCAAAAAATATGACTTCTAGAGTGTTAAGAAGCTTCATTAAGTTTTCAAAATAGCCATATCAGGAAAACATCCCCGCCCCCTGACGGCCATGTTTTTTAACGGAGGGAACCATTTTCGCACTAAGCTTAGATATCATTAAAAAAATGTTCTGGCCAAGTTTCATGAAGATTGGGCAAAAAATGTGACTTCTAGAGTGTTAACAAGCTTTTTCTTCAATTTGAACTAGTGACCTAGTTTTTGACCCAGATTCGTGACGTTGTGCTCAGGTGAGCTTAAAACACGGAATTATGGGAAATTATTTAAGGACGTATGACGACTCCTTTTATCATCAACTATTATATAAATATTGCATTCTTTGAGGGCAATAGTGCATTTTGTCAACCCTAAATACTGTTGCCGGTGGCGAAGCCGCGGGCAACAGTATTATTCGAGGGTTGACAAAAATGCACTATCGCCCTCAATGAATGCAATATTAATTGTATTATACCGAAACAAAGATTTTGTTGAAGAAATATATTTTAAGTCAAGCTGTGTTGCCATTTTAAAAGTCAGATGTCGTCTGGATAAACCGTCAATGCGTTTTTGTAACACGGAGTAACTTACTGACTGTTTCATACGGGCCTATTAACTCCGATCACTCTGTTTAGATGTCAAGGACGTCATAGCAGGTCATATTGCTATATGATATTTTCAATTATTGACTGTTCCGTTTTAATATGAACAAAGAAGGAAAACAGAAGGGTGAGGTATAATAAACTAATATATCTCACTTTCAGGAATATAATTATCACCAGCAATATTTTAATATCATAAAAAATTTCTAGTCGTCAGGCAAGTCTCCAATAACAATATAAGGCGCTATAGTTGTTTTTCCACAAACACGGGTACACATGCATAGAGCCTGCAAAATTGGTAAATTTAACAATCACATAACTCTTTGAATAAAGTGTAAAAATAATATATATTGTTCTTTTGACACTTTGTTATTTGATATACAAATCGAATTTATCAATGGAGACGCATATGAGACGCAGACGAGTCTGCAGGTGAAACAAATAAGATTATGTATCGCACATATACATCTACATTAAGAATTCTTCAAACATAACGAACACGAATATGTTAAGTCTATATGTGCAAACCTCTTAAGAATTACATATCACTCATTTATCACATAATGCAGATAATTTGCTTTAGAGGCACTAATGAAGGAGAAATATAACATTGCACAATTGCAACATTTAGTTCTAATAATGTCCGTACATTTGCTGAAATTTTCTCATCGTACGTTTGCAGTGAATATATACCACACAAGAATGTCTCTTATACACATATAACTGACGAGAACAGGGCGAGTTTAAATGTGACTCACTAGCGTCTACATCTCGTTTAAATGCACAATTATAATTGCCTGACTGTAGTGTTATAATGTTTAATTTCTCAACATGTTTTTCGCCAAAATCACGTGCTGTTATTCTGTTTGATTGGATTTCGCGGGTTTTATAAGGCACTATGTCCAACACTTCAAACCACATTTTGTCACCTTTCTCCTAACCGATTGTCCACAACAGGAAAATAATTTCAGCATCTCTAGTTGGCATTCTTTGAACCAAAGCACATACAGAAGTGGGTCAAGAATACAGTTTGTTGTCGACTACGCATCCAGATGCTGCCAATATAATTCCGTACGCTAATACCGTCACGAGAATTAATATCCAGTACACAAGAACTAAAAGTGTATTTTTGTATCCTCGCATTAGAGTGGCGACTGTTTGAAGGATATTTCTCTTTCGTCTTTAGGATGGTTTTTCTGTCGGACGATGAGAATTATCTTCCAATAGCTAATCATCGACGTTGTAAGTGTTAACAGTACTATTACACTGTAGTAAATAGTGACACTGTTGTTACACAGTCCTGCTTGTGAAAACACAAACATAGATTTAAGGTGCAAAAAAGCAACTTGCATAACGAACAAAGAAGAACATACATAACTCTGAAATCCACACGCATGCCGTTATCGTAGTTATGAACTTTTTAGTATAGAGTTGCATGTAAGTCATAGGTCTGTAGAACACAAAACTCTCTCAATAGACATCAAGCCAACATTTGTATAAGCCAGTTGCAGTGAAGATAACGTTAAAACGTTCATGTTTGTGTTTAGAAAAGGTTATAGTACGAATTTTCGGAAGAGCCGTGACAAGGTATTTGGTCGATTTTGGGACCTTTCGAGGTCTTCGTAAGACGGTCATTGCTAATATACAGGATATAATGGACACCAGGCCAAAAATGGCGAATGCAAGTTTAATGGCAATACTGTAATCTTCAGTGTAGGTCTGTTCTGTTCCATTAGAGCGTGTTATTAGAGAAACGTCTATATTGTCCGTTGTGTTGGTGGCTGTAGTGTTGTTGTCTTTAAAATCCATGTATGTTGCTTTCTCTGTGCTTTGCGCTAAAGATAATATTCATGCAAAATGTGCTGTCAATAAATATGTTATAGGCGGAACTGCAATATAACATTTAGTTGTCAGCAGCGCCGAATTAATATAAATACCACTGGATCTCACATAAAAGAATAACATTGCTAGACGCACACTTGATGAAATGCTCTATAAAACATTCTTGCACTTAAGTAAATAACAAAAAGTAATAACTTGTAATATATTGTGTAATTTAATAGAACCGTTGTTAGAAGGACATCCGTAAAACATGGAGTGTCCTCAGAGGGCTTATAAAACATGTTAATAAAGACAAGGTCGTCACCCACCCTGGCAAACAAGAAAACATAGCAAAAAGGTGAACATATCACTGTAGGGAACCATCAGGCCCCATGTTCACAAAGGATTAACTCTAGGATCAATATCAAGTTAGCTGATCTTGACCTTCTAACTCAAATTAGCAGAATCTAAAAAATATTTTATTTTCGAAACAACTTTTCTTCTAGATAAAATAACACAAAATTGTGTTAAGTTTGGAATAAAATATTCATCTCAGATAGACAATCAACGCTGAGAGGAGTTCGTTATAATTTTAAAAATTGACCCATAAATTTAATGAACGACATTTGTTGATTATATGCTTTTCAGTGAAATATCGAATTGTATTGGTCGAATAAAATTTTATATTTTCACTGTTCGAGCAGTGAAAATATAAGGTTTTATATTATCACTGCAGTGAAAATATACAACGGACTATTTTTCCACAAATAGCATCGATCTACAAGTAGTAGTTTACACCCTTGGCAAATTTATATACATGTACAGTATGTGCATGCATGTGTTTACATTAAACACATGATAAAATTCAATAAAATTATAATTTAGCGACAACGACTCACAAAATATGGCACTTTTTTCCCACCATACTATCGAGTGACAGTTTTGGAATCATCTGTGACGTCATTTTATGACGTCAAAATACACGAACTTGTGACGTTTAAGCTCATCTCGCACAATTGTATTTATTTATTGTCCAAATGCATATAACAAAAAGAAAATGTGTTGATTTCGGTGTAAGATCGTATTTTATTTCATTCGTGATCATAGAAAATAGATATTTTCATTCGTGGCTGCGCCACTCGTGAAAATATCTTTTTTTATGAACACTCGTGAAATAAAATACAAGCTGACACCGAAATCAACAAAAATCCTCTTTTTAGTCTGATCCTAAAACATCTGACTCAAGAACATCTTGAACCTGACAGTCAGGCTCTACTTGTTTTTTGAACACGGGGCTAGGGAATTTGATAATTTTGAAAACAACATTGAAAATCAGTTAATTTAAAAAATGATAATATAAAAATACAAAGTGAAATGGTGAAATGTAGGATCTTAGACATAAATGTACTCTTGCAACAACAATACTACAAATATATAATATATTTTGTGTATGAAACTATAATAAACAGTTAAAAGAAGTAAATAATGCTAAAAAGGAAGATTGACGCCCATATATGTTATACATTGCTACTGTTTTGCACTACTTGTCGATTGACAACTATCGTAAAAAGGGAAATCACATTTATGTCGGGATCTGGGACATTTAAGAGATTTTTCTTCGGAATTTTAGTAGAAATCCTGAAGCAATCATACTCACTTGGTTGATATTTCTATTGTTCGCATTTACAGGAGTGCCTGAAAAGGAAAAATAAGTAGGTGTATAATTTCCTCTTCAATAGTTTTATTTATTGTGTAATACGCATTCACAAAATTACATACCATATTTATGCAAATGTCACTAGCTGCCACACACAAATTTTACTGAGCTCAGTACACAAACTGCATGGCATTGCAATACTCTATATACTATACTATATATACACGAGTTGTCATTTCATACCAAATTTTATTAAACTAGTTCAGGAATATGTTAGTAAGCGAGCCTTTGTCGAGCTTACTAACGAATTTCCTGGACGAGTTTAATAAAATATGGTATGAAATGACAACGAGTGTCAGATCTTTTTTATCACATGCTTTTAAAGGAAAAAAAAAAGTCTAATTTTACCAAAACATGTTGATAAACCCTAACAGTTGTGTATTGCAATGACGTCATTTCATGTTGGCGACGTCATTTCACCAAAATAAAGTCAAGCAATTGGTCGGTCAAAGAATATGTAGCCAATAAAAACGCTTAAAATGTTATCTTACACATGTGTAAGATAGAAATATTCGTAATGGTTGTATTACACGGGCGACAAGGTATACCATGTGACACATTGATTTCGGTATTACATAATAGTGTGCAAGCAAATTGCAATGTGTATGCAACACAATACATTTAAATGATGTATGTTCATGGTTACAGTGTATGGATAAGTTCATGCCTGCCGCATACTGTTAAAATAAAATAATTAAATATAGTGACGCTGATGTATATATTACCATAATTTACCCACCCCAAAAGTACGTGGAATGGCAACAACTTCTTAACAATTTAAGAAACATTGGTTACCTTTACTGCACAGAACGTTTTTGTTCATTTAAAAAATCTAAGCACAACACTCGTCTGTTTGCTTGAAGAATTGTTGTTATTTGTCACATATTTGCACTAATCAACTGTAAATATATAGGAAACCCTATGGTACGGAATGTGATATATTGTTAGTAAGTTCTACAACGGAATATTAATACAGGAATAATTTCTTGGCAGTTACACGTGTCAGTTAACATGAACGTATTTGTGTTTCATACTGGAATTAAATTTTTACCTAGAACAACTTATTTATAACCAATGTTTTCACAAAACTTTTTTTGATTAATAGGTTTAATACGTTTCCCAATGCATGTCAAATATAAAGCGAATGTCATATAATCGTAAGTCATATTAAATACATTATTACAAACTGACACAAAATGTATCACTTGTAGATCATTTTTAATTTTAAACGGTCCACAATATCGTATCCCTGCAAATGTGGCGTATTGTCAATATATTTTATCTAACATACGTGTTGATTTTCTAGTGTATGTAGAAAGTAATCGAGTTAGTAAATATATGTATTGCTTGATTATTAATATTAAATTCTAACATGATACTCGCTAATTTTCAATATGCAAAGAACAAAATTATCGTTGTTGAACTAACCATAAACAGCACAAAAATAAGTTCCGATTCTGAGCGGAGCATTGTACAGGGTAGTTCCGATTACAATTGCAAAAATAAATGTCAAATCATGTTAGAATCGAAATATTTTCGCATTATCGTTGTTTATCGGTCAATAAACAACTTTTTGTCGTTCTGATGCATGGGTATAAACCACCTCGTGCTAACAACCTCGTGGGTTAATTCCTACTCATGGGAACTCCAAATCGTTGTTTATTGCCCGATAAACAGAATATTATTTCTTAATTAACATATTAATTTGGTTTTCATCTCATTGTATTGATAAAATTAACTAGATTGGGCATACAAACAGTTTTTGGTTTCAGCTTAGCCGACATCCCCCCCCCCCTCCTATCAATCATTAACTTTTGCTGACTTTCGGTAAAACGAGCAGTTAGATTAAGATCAAAGATGTACCATATATTGGGCCACATTAGGTATTGTTCTAGATTTTGCCACTAAAACCAGTATCTTTCTGTGTGTTTGCCTTTAATAAGAATTTCTAGTATTTCCAGTGTTAAGGTTGGTTGTTGAATAATGTCAGCAATGTCTATACTTTTTAAATATTTTTACAAACTATGTTGGTTTGTTTTCAAAGGTTTTTCATTATTATTCATTGCGAATGGATTGCACAATACAATTAATTCAACTCTACAGTACCTCCTTTAAGGTAATTTAAACCTTATTTTCTCAATAGTCCAACAAGGAACATTTAAGTATTCCATTCTCATTTTACTAAAGGATGCTCAACACGTTTGTTAGAGTTAGATCTAGATATACACATTAAACAAAGTTTCTTCTTTCAAATATTTGAAATGATGAAATATTTGATTATCAATATTATAAGTTTCCTGCCAGACTATATATATTTCAAGATTCATGATCATTGATAGGAAGTTTGTTTAAAAAAAAGGAAATTTCAAACTCATATTGTGGAATGTCTTTTTAGGCCCTATTGATAATTCATGTACAGTGTTTTTGATAGGAGGCATTTCAACAGTTTGCATGCAGTCCAATATACCTAAACTGTGTGGTAATTATGCCACAAAGAAAAAAAAAGAACAAAAGGCAATAGCATCTAAGTCTAGACTGGGACAGTTGACTGTAATTTTATTTGACTTCTATGTTTGCGTGTTGTTTGTAAGTTAAAAATTAAAGGTCTTAAACGATATACATTTCGTTTTTTCCATGGTCGGTTTGGTAAAATATTTTCTGTAGTATTTTAGTGTATTTTCTCTCCGAAACAC
This sequence comes from Congeria kusceri, assembly GCA_027627225.1. Lineage (NCBI taxonomy): Eukaryota > Metazoa > Mollusca > Bivalvia > Myida > Dreissenidae > Congeria > Congeria kusceri. The sequence goes on from CM051039.1 coordinate 13,854,873, forward strand.
ACAAACCGCATAAAACCATGATATGATTATATTATTTTTCTTTCTAAAACACAATCATATTGTATAGATTAAATGCTGTTTTGTTATTTTGAACTTCATGATTTGATTATTTTTTTCCGAGATATTGCATTATTTAGACAATGTCGAGAGATGCAGGCTGATCAATTAGTGTGAAACCTCCTAAACTCATAGTTAATTACATATGACAAAGCTATGCAATTTTATTTCTGTTATGTTAATATGTTAATAAATAAAATGCTTATGCAAATCGTTGGGTAAATATGTTTATAATCGAGTTATAATTTAAAAATACACTTAATATATTAGAAATAAATATTAAACAACTTACACATTTAAAAAAGCTATCATAAATTAATATGGCAATTTCAATGTTTAGCTGAGCACTTTAAGGTTTATTGTTTCAATACGGACCCACGATTTTGTTTCATTTAGGTTTGAGCCCAATTCTTTTACGATTGTCCCAGTAATTACTTTGCTGTCTACTATATATATACGTCTAGTAATATTTGGTTCGAACAAAAATATATATAGTCCACTCAACAAAGGTTACAACGCACCAAATGGTAATTGTTCGTATTTTCTTTATTTACAATAACTTTAGCTGCGCCATGGTAAACAAGAAATTACTTTTTTCCAATATTTTGGTATGAACCAGCTGACACTATAATAAATCAAGAAAATACAACGATTTACATTCATTTCCATTTGGTGCGTGATAACTTTTGTTGATTGTTTATTGTATCGATTCGTCCCAACAATTTCATTTTTTTCGTAACAGGGATTTATTATTTTCATATTATATGTTCTGTTGATCTTTTCTGATTACTTTTTACAACAATATGCTTAAGCACGAATGTACTAATTAATAAAAAATTCCCTTTATAATTTATGTCTGTTTTTTTTTCTGTTTCCTTCTAAAAACAAAAGGCTTTATCAATAGAAGCGTATTTATACAATTCAAGTATTTAAAATTTGGATGGCATATTGCATTACCGAGTACTCATATATTACATTGTACTTTCATTATTTCTACAACATAAATTAAAAGTATATTGACAAAAAGCGTTACCTTTAATTGTCCACTATTCCACAATAGTTATACTCGCTTTTGTTTAAATCTTAGCGTCGACATATAAAGGTTAGTGTATAGCTAACGTCACGTCATCAAGAATCATATTCTCTCGCACAAATAATTGGTCCGAATTTTATCTGTTTCTTTTTACGGGTTGTTATAGCCACCTGAGAGCAACGTTTGATATCGATATATTGGTGTATAAAATATTCACACACATTGTATATATAGAGACGCTTCCACAGATACCTGTCAAATGCAGAATAAGATACGTTTGTGCACCCAATCGCTGCAATCCGGAATCACCTCCTCAACTGCTACCATTGACACACTCTTCTAAATAGTTATCGCGTCACCGTCACGGAATCACCTCCTCAACTGCTACCAGTGACACACTCTTCTAAATAGTTATCGCGTCACCGTCACGGAATCAACTCCTCAACCAGTGACACACTCTTCTAAATAGTTATCGCGTCACCGTCACGGAATCAACTCCTCAACCAGTGACACACTCTTCTAAATAGTTATCGCGTCACAGTCACGGAATCAACTCCTCAACCAGTGACACACTCTTCTAAATAGTTATCGCGTTACAGTCATAGGGCTCTATATTAACACGGTTCGCTAGCAAAAGTTTGCTCTGACTGCAAAAAGGGTTAATTATAGTCACAGAAACAGTAAATAAAATAGTTTGAAAATCAAAGTTCTTTACCAAGTAAACCTGACCTGGTTTTAAGCTATTTATAACATGCCATGCAGTACCATTTGAGTGCATGTTTGCAGGCGTATTCAATTTGATCCTAATTATTTTCCGTTCTCCTGCGGTTGGGCACTAACTGATTTCAAAATATAGCGTGAGAAGTGAAATATTAAAACAGAAGTTTTAAAACCCTGGGACCATATCCACAAAGCTCCTCGGGAAAATCTTACCTTAGTTAATATTTAAGTGAACATTCAAATAAAAGTTTAATTGTAAAAAGCCAAAATTTCTCGCTGAAACATAGTAAAATAAGCAAACAGTGATTATTCTTTATCATATTAAAATCATTTAAGACGAAAAAAAAACTTTAAAGGAACCAGCCACTGACCTAAGGAATTAAAAAAAAATTAGTAATTTGCTTAAGTTTTCACTTAGGTGCTTTGAGGATATGGGCCCAGAATATGTTGCGCGAGCGCACTCTATAAATAGAGGTCGGTCACGTCACTGACCTAGACCTCTTTACTAAGACGGTTTCTCGTATGGGTCTAGAATATGTTGCGCGAGCGCATTCTATAAATAGAGGTCACGTCACTGACATAGACCTCTTTACTAAGACGGCTTCTCATATCGCTAAGAAGCGGTTGCTATGCCACGTGTTTTTTGGTTGGGTTAATTAAGATAATATATACAGCAGCGTCTCTGTATTTTATTATGTTATCATAATTACAATTTCCTTTGGTTTCATCATTTTACAATGTTCTGATTGTTTGAAATGCATCATGTGACAGGGTTTTATTTTTCAATGAAGCCGGTTGCCTTTTTTAATATTTATGGGGGACTACTTTGTATTGTTATTTACATGCAGTGCTGTCACAAAAAATAGCACACACATAGAAATACAGTTTTACAGATTTATTCACATTAACACATGGCATTGTCAAAAAAAAAGAATTAATAATAAATTAATTAATTAATTAATAAAGTATAAACTTGTAAAATGTATGTTGTTTGTTTCTTTTTGCCTATTTGATGAGCAATATGCAAGAAAGAAAAGAAGAACATAGAGAGAAAGTTCAACACAAACATAAAACAATACTTTTTGGATAAAAATATTTAATATTTATAATTAAATGAATATTCATATTTATCAAAAGAGGAAAACACATGACATTTAACAAACACAATCATAAACACGCACAATTTTACAGATTAGGGCAAAGAACGATTTAGAAACAACAGGTTTCAGTCATATAAAAGACATTCAGTTGAACAAACGTCTCACATTTTTTGACCAGGAAGCCACCGGAAAACCAAGCGAGCATGGTCTGCAGTCATCCTCTGGAGCTTGCAAATGAATACCACAAGAACACCTCGACAAATGTGCGAGCTTCATCAAATCGTCAGTTCAGAGAGCTGAATGTCCCATTTTTCATTGTAAAAATCCCATTTTCAAGTACGCAAATGACTCGCTAGGTGCGAAGCTCAAAACACTATTCAAAGTAGGCTCACGTTGGTCGATTAAGCATAAGCCAGGAATGATTTGCACAAAATTCACCCGTTCATTTTCTCGAACATTTATCCATTCACAGTGCACGACACTGCATGTATCTTGTACATCCAGAATCGTTATAACACACAGTGGCGAATCGTTATCACCATCTGGCGAATCGTCATTAAACTGTGGCGAATCGTTATGTGTCGAATCGTTCTGGAGTTTCATCAGCAGCTGAAGCAAACAGTTTTTAAAAAATTAAAGAATTGTCATTCACTAGTCGCTTTGACTTATACAATTAAAATTGTCTTCATGTTCATAGTTCTATGCAAATAAGATGCATAACGATTGATCTTTTTATATTTGGGTGATAAAACGCATAGGTATACTGTACAGTAGATGTTTTCGATGAAACACAATTCCATAGATTTGATATTTTGATCAGTAGTAAAATAAAAAAAGTCGTTTACCTTTTTCTCGTCTTGATTTTATATCCACACTGTAAGTTACATTTTGCCGAATTTCTTACACAAAACGTTTCAACACGAAGTGCAAAAAACGTGATATTCAAATATTTGCTCAACACACGGTTTTAAAATGCATGCCATAATGGGTGTAAACATTTACCAACATCGAGGGCCTAACGGGTCGTTTTAAAAAAAAAACATACATATGAAACATTGCGTTTCAAATGTAAAAATAAACATTAATTATTTAAATATACTTTATGCCTACGGTTCCAACCTCACAAGTATATGGGCGTTTACAAAATTGCAACTATCTGAAAACAACTTTCGACTCGTTTAGCCTTCAGTCGTAAATCTAAACTGGAACGCGTTTCAATATTTCCGTCTCTTGCTACATGTATAATATATGAATATATTATGGACATTGTTCAAAATTGCTTTTACCAAATATCAACCAAAACAAAAGTAAATCAAAAGTAAATTGTATCACTAGAACTACTGTATTATTTAAGATACCGCTGTATAGCGTCCAATGAATGACATGTACACAACGCTACTGCAGTGCAAGGGGCGGAGCCTACGAATCATACTTCAATGTATTGATGCGCGAATTGCAAAAAAAAAATCCCAAATTAATTTACTATTTGAAGGTAAAAATTTAAATATACACAAACTTGTAATAATAATTGTAAGTATAAGAATAGAAACGCTCTTTTTGGCTTTATGCAAATTAGAACCCAAAAAGCTGACCTTCATACATCGATGAAGCGCCAAAAAGATAGTTTCAATTTTTAAATAAATTACCACTTTGAACAAATTATTAATTGTTAATTGACAAAATAGTGTTTTTTTTGTCTTGCAGAGAAATATACGACAGTAACCTATGATCAAAAGCATAAAAACAGTTATTTAAAAGTTAAGTAACCTGCATCTTATTAGATACTTTTATTTTGTTATATGTTGCTTTCTTAATAAACATGGAAGTTCAAGACAAAAGCTGCTTAAATGTAATGCTTAAAACATTATACAAATACGTTAAAGTTTAATGCCACATTTTGTACACTGTAAACATCAGTCTCGTGCATTCGTTACAGTATGCGGCAGTCGTGAACATATCCATACACTATATCCATAAACCTATAAATTTATTTTTCAGGCACTCCTTGAAATGCAAACAATAGCAATATCAATTAAGTGAGTATCTCCCAAAACTAAACGGACTGACCTTTCTAGAGTTTTTTTTTATCAATAACAGTCCTGACCTGTTCAATGCTGTCAGAAATTCGTACTGATCTTGGTCGTCCAGTGTTTCTGTGTCTTCCGTCTTTTATTGATCCAGTAGCTTCTAACCTTCGTACAATTCGTTGAACTTGCTTCTTGCTTAATCTGTTCGACTCTGGGTATTTGTTTTGCATGATTCTTATCACTGTTATTGGTGATTTACTTTCATAGTACAATTTTACCACTTCAAAACACTGTTTTTGCGAAGGCGCCATTACTAAAAACTACCCAGAGGAAATGACGTCATTGATGACGTCATGACGTTAAAGTTTCCCGTACTTTAATATTTAGAAAAATATTTCATTTATCCACTATATAATGTTGCATAAATTGTTATTATACTGTATACCATACTAAATTTATGTTGATATGTAATGGGGACAGATATTACGAAACACCCTGTATGACTGTTTCAGGGTGGTCACTGAAATTTCAAAAGCAAAACTCTCTTAAAATACCAAGATTTTCCCCGACAGAACTGTGATTTGCCCTTACACTACGGTACATACACGGTCAAAGAGCTACATAGTAAAACTCTATTGCGATTGTGCAATTGTATCAGTCCTTCACTAGTATCGCTTAAGCATATTATCAGCCAAATGCATGTGATAAAAGAGTGCAAGGTTATTCTGTAGAGTTTTGCGCATGTTGACTCACCACATTTGCTTCCGTTGTTTGAAGAATTCTTAATGAGGAGATATACGAGTCTAGTAATAGATTTATCTTATTTGTTTCACCTGTAGACTCGCCCGCGTATCTGATGTCATTTAAACAGTTCCAAAGTTCCAAACGTATATACAGTGTCGAAAGAACAACATATATTAATACACTTTACGACTTAAATTTACCACTTCAGCTGTATGTATATGTACGCATGTTTGTAAAGAACAAAAATATACTAACGTTGCTATTCTTGGACTTAAGGCATCAAAATAAAGAATATTCTTGAAACTGTTCTTTTCTAAGAATGCTATTAATCTTAACCATTCTCTGTATTTTCCAACTCTAATTACAGCATTCGTTATTTTAGAACAATTTGTTAACGACAGTAATGTCATCTAGCATATTTGTGAACAGAACATATTTGTATCCCATAGTTAAACAACGGTAATTGTGTTCTTTGTCTATAGAAAAATTAGCGAGTACTATGTTTGATTGTATTTATAATAATCACTTCACATGCATTATTTCTCCATTATTGTTAGTAAAACTCAATATTTATAATTATATTGTATAATGCATACTATAACTGTGTTCGACGATATGAATGCTGACAATGCAAGTGTTGACAATAAATGACAAACAGGTTGCTGTTTGTTTAAGGAATCCTCATTATGGGCGATATCAATGTAAATGATAATATTATTTAACTTTTCTTTACAACGTGATATTCAGATTTAACACACAAAAGGATGGCGCTGAATGTGAACTAGTCGTTATTAAGATACGGATTACAAAACAAACTCATTGGCACAGGTGTACACTACCTTTAAAGTGGTAATTAGCTGAAATAGAACTAGTTTTAAGAATAATTACTCACCATTTTAATGAATCGATGACTTCCAAATACGACCTTGCGGTAATGTTATCTCTTCCCTGATAAGATAACAAGAAAACACACATTGTTTACAGAATATGCTATAGAAGCATAATAATGTATGAATCTTCCACATTCCAAAATCTTTAAAATGTTTATGTGGTCTTGGTTAACATAAGTATTATATCTAAGGTCGCCATCGGAAATAAGCTTTCAAGCTTCCATGGGCTATCCTAGGTTACTGCACACTATGTCTATCCATCTAATTAATCACATTAATAGATTTAAACATGTGTATTCTTGCCTCGTAATGGTTGTTCCTTTAGCATATGCAATTGTAGTTGAGTAAATTCAAGTGGTATTGCTTTTGATAGTTTTAAGAATCACATGTTACTTATACCATTGATTTATCAACGAATTTGCCATGTGTTGTAAACGATAGTGTTTATTTAATAACCTGAATAAATCTATCCATCTATCTTACATGACGTAATTGTCATTTGTGTAAAACAAAAATAAACATAAAATAGTAAGCAACTACAGGTACTCATACACTTTTATTCCCTACCATCTTTTATTAACTCGCAGTAATTTCACACAATTTGAATCAGATGAACAGCTGCCTTTACAACAAATATATAACAAGATAAACCGAGGCAAATACATGTAACTTTATAACATGGAGTTTTGCAGGTCATTGCAACACGCATTGACGAGTGTAGGTGGACATTTTTCAATAATTTGCATATTGTCACATGTCACAATGTTCCTCGCACATTTCACAAAGAAAAAGACATTATATCGAAAATGCACTAAAATAACCATGACGAAAAAGTGTTGGACATGAAAATTAGTTTCCTTAATAGATAACCATTAATTGAAATAGACGATTAATTAAAATGGATTGAAATGAATGAACAATGCACGTTCCGGCTTGCATGTCTGACTGCCCGTATTATTAGCGCGACAGATTTTTGTTCTCGAAGCGCAAAGGTTCGAAACCCGACGTAGGCAATTTGCTTTACTTTTTGTTTCGTTTATATATATTATTCGTTTTTAGTGTGTCCAGATACTTTTGTGCGAAAATACGTTTTTCAAAATTACGAAAATATGTGAACAAGTCCCTTAAAAATGGTTTTCAGACGCACCAATTGCGGAACATTCGCCCAGAATTAATCAATGGTTTTCCGGCGCACCGATTGTGGAACATTCGTCGAGAATTAATCGATGGTTTTCAGGCGCACCGATTATGGAACATTCGCCCAGAATTAAACGATGGTTTTCAGGCGCACCGATTATGGAACATTCGCCCAGAATTAATCAATGGTTTTCAGGCGCACCGATTGTGGAACATTCTACCAGAATTAATCAATTGAAAAATGTATATGAATGCATACAAATATGACAAACCGTCGCAATTTGAATTAAATTAAAGTGAACAAAAAACAACTATAAACATTCAATTTAATTACGAATCATAGTGATATATACGTAAACAAGAGCAAAATATTAGCAATCCTCTGTGGACTACGGCAATGCATACGGGCACGTCTTTTGAGCATTGTAATTCGAATTAAATACAAATAAAAGACAATTAAACATTGGGTTTAATTTTATTTGAACAATACAATAATTTAACCAGATCACGGGCACTTTAAGATTTCAAGACGTATCACTTAAATATATTTTATATCTCAGAAATACTCGTGCAAAACAGGTAGTGATGATGCTAGCTGCAAAAATATACATGTATCTTGACGTTGTTCTTTGTTGCATTATATAACTGCCACACATACTGGATGCACAACTGTATCACAAATAAATAAACAAAGAAGGAACAATCTGTCTCCAGTAAAATGTTTTGAAATTTGAAAGAATGACACATTTTGTTATGAGCATGCACACACTTTTTTGTTCAACAAGGCAGCAATATGCAAGCATTTCTTTTGTTAGTATGCGTACGTTATAACAATTTACACATTAGATTATCCAAATAAAATCAGTTATTACGGAATTGTAAAAACAATTACAAAAAAAAAACAAAAGAAAAAAAATACAGCACTTGCTGTCAATATCGTGTTTTAAATGATTATCAATAATTCAACATTTAATGCAAATAAAACTCATTCAGTAAAATGAATCAGCAATTGATATAAGGAATGTTATGGACTTAAAAGTCCAGTTTAAGATTATGTTGTCTAAGTAATATTTTACTTGGGAACTTTATGAAAATGAGATCAAGATCATGAACTGTTTATTTGATGACATGAACATCTCCCCGCCTATTGTTTCTTCAATTGAATTATATATTGATTTCAGATGCATAAAGATACTAAAGATTTTGGACAAGCATTGCAACATATCGAATCAATAACGTTGCACCGGCGTTAACGACCAGTCGCAATTCTTAACAAAAACAACAACACAGGGATGACATCCTGAAATAAAGAAATCGTTGTGAGACACACAATACGAGAGGTGAATGCGAAACTAGTGTATCTGATATAGAAAAGTTTTGCACGTACACCATTTTCACATTCAACCCTCGAATAAACAACTATGCGATGGACGGGTGTTTTAATAGACAAGACATATATGCATTGTTAAAACTTGTACGTGTACATCGTCTAAATACTAACAAGTTTTACGTACATTTGGTCACCAAATAGTGGTAAGAACAATCATAACATAATCGTATACGGTACATGTACATAGAATTTAAATGGAAGGTTAAGATAAACACTGTTTATGCACATCAGTATTTTTATATAGGACGACTCTTTATAATCAAATTGCAATATTACGACATTTGTTGCATAAGTTCTGGTCTATCAGTTGTATTGAACAACTGGTGGAATTTGTAAACATAAAGTATATTTTATGTTTTAATATTTTACTTGTCATGTAAATTGTATAATTTATGTTCAAATAAATATATTTATCTATTGTACTATCATTGCTTCAAATATTGCTGCCGTATAATAGCATATGAAGAACATTTACAACTAATGTGGTAGTTAACATCCACTGATTTTCTACAAAGACAAAAGTTATTTAACTTAGCGGTGTTAGTGTTAGCTTGCCGACATCTGCAATTTTATCAGATGTTAACATCTGCTGAGATACGTCGTGATTTTTCTCAGATTAGTCAGTTATTCATAGACTGGACACAACCCGTTTACCGAACCCAATAGACAACACACAAATAAATCATCGACCGATACTAAAACTACTTCTCTTTTCATCTTTTAATGCAAACTTAGTTTAAACATATTTATTTCAAAGAAGAATACATATTGCAGTAACATACATACAACATTTTATGACAAGTACAGTAATGCAAACTTCTCATTACCATTCATTATAAAGATAGTATATGTTAATAGCAAAAACCTACATCCTAAAGTATAATTATTGTGACATTTTCTGTTTTTGTTCTTGGGTCCAAACTAGTTTCATGGCTTTGCATACGTCTGGTCAAATCTGTGTCATAACAACACATATATACATACATGTACGTGTCATTACACATCTGATAACCATATTTCATAAATTCGCAAAATTGTAAAAGGCAAATATAAAGATGATCTAATTAATACAGAAAACTATTTATAAAAGTGTTGGTTGCTAACGTGTATATACTTTTCGTACACCTTGTATATTAGGTAATTTAGAAAGAATCTTTATAAATGCACCTCTTCTTAATTTATTGTTGCAAAAATACATTTACAATATTGTAAAATTCAAATATAACTGTTTGTTTATTTACAGGGTTCTAACAAATATTTATTTTTATTACCCCGAAGGGAACTTCGGGGGGCATATAGTAATCGCATCGTCCGTCCGTCTGTCCATAAGTATTTAAGGGATTCAAATGAAACTTCATATAATGATACAGGACAATGAAAGGAAGTGCAGAGTACAAGAACCACAACTCTTTCTCAACACTTACAGAGTTATTGCCCATTGGTTAATTTTCTTGTGCGGAGCAAAACTCAATTAATAGTGAAGGGATTCAAATGAAACTTCATATAATGATAGAGGACAATAAAAGGAAGTGCTGAGTACAAAGTCCATAACTCTTTCTTCAATATTTGTGTGGTTATTGCTCTTTATTTTATTTCCTTATGTTAATCATTAATTTTCTTGTGCGGAGAATAAATCCATTAGTATTAAAGGAATTCAAAGGAATCTTCATATAATGATAGAGGACAATGAGAGAAAGTGTAGAGCACAAGGACCACAACTCTTTCTTCAATATTTACGGAATTATTGCCCTTTGTTTAATTTTCTTGTACGGTGCATAATACCATTAGTGTTGACGGGATTCGAATGAATCATCATTTAGTATTCGAGGACAATGAGAGGAAGTGCAAAGCAGAAGGTCCATAATTATTTCTTCAATATTTACGGAGTAATTGCCCTTTGTTTAATTTTCTTATGCGGAGCATAACTCCATTAGTTTGAAGGCATTTAAATAAAACTTCATATAATGATAGAGGACAATGATAGAAAGTGCAGAGTACAAAGACCTCAACTCTTCTTCAATATTTACAAGTCATTGCCCTTTGTTTAATTTTCTTTTGCGGAGCATTAGTAATGCAGAGATGCAACTATAACTTCATACACTGATAGAGGACTAGGAGATGAAGTGAAGAGCACAAGGCCCACATCAATTTCTTCAATATTTATGGAATTATTGCCCTTTGTTTTATTTTCGTGTGCGGAACATTAATTTTCTTGTGCGAAACATACTTCCGTTAGTATTGAAGGGATTAAAATTAAAATTCATAGAATGGTGGTGTCCAATGAGAGGAAGTGCAAATTACAGGGACCGTAAATATTTCTTCAATATTTACAGATTTATTGCCCTTCTTTTAATGTTCTTGTGCGGAGCATAATTCAATTAAAATTAAAAGAATTCAAATTAAACTTCATATAATGATAGAGGACAATGGCAGGAAGTACAGAGTACAAGAACCATACATCTTTCTTCAATATTTATTGAGTCATTGCCTTTTGCATATTTTTTTGTGCAGAGCATAACTCCATTAGTATTGAAGGGATTTTAAATAAAACACATTTATTGAGAGAGGACGTTGAAGTGCGGAGTACAAGGACCATAAGTATTTTTTTAATATGTACTTAGTTATTGTCCTTTGCTTTCTTGTGTGCAGATAATTATCCCTTAGTATTGAAGGAATTTAAAATAACACCACATATATTGATAGAGGACATTGAGAGGAAGAGCAGAGTACAAGGACCATACCTCTTCTTCAATATTTATGGAGTTATTGCCCTTCAGTTAATTTTCTTGTTCAGTGCATAACACCATAAGTATTGAAGTGATTTAAAATAAAACCACATATATTGATAGAGGATGTTGAGAGGAACGGCAGTGTACAAGAACCATAACTCTTTTTGTAGGAAGCATCATTTTTGCTAACATGTAACTGACATTGTGTTGCCTTCCTCTGACAAGCATATGGTTCGGGGGCATACGTCACATCCTGTGACAAGCCTTGTTCTCTTCTTTATTTATATTTAGTTGTCCAGTCAGAATATGAAATCTGCCACCTATTCGCAATTTAGTTTTGCCGGAATAATGTTAAACTGTTGCCTGTTGAGCTCGTGTCACGTCTGCCTGTCGATAGATTTACGGTTTCCCGCGAGTTTAAATATTGCTTACAGCACACGTCTTGTTAAAAAATTAATTGAGTCACGCAATTATTTAAGTATTTCCAGTTTTCTCCAGGTAATAAATAGTTTAGACTTTAGACAAAGTTTTTTCGCCATTAATTTGGTTTTTAGCGTCGCATCCCGGTACACATTGCACATATACAAATGAATTAATGAAATGGAGTCTGTAATATACAGTTTTGTTATTAAATACAAAAATATGACATATTTTGACAAATGGTTCATGCATGATTGAATACATAACTTATTAAAATTTTCTGGAAGCGTTACTATAGCGAATCGTAGCTTTATTGATGTTTTATGTATTACTACCATTATGATGAGTCAAAACAGGCCACGCTCTGGGGGTCACATTTGTCACGGTTTGCATGTAATAACTTTACGCTGTCCAATTGACCCAAACACAGATATAACGCACATTTGGTTTATCATACACGATTTTCGTTACTGCAACTGTAATAAAAGGGGCTTATTGATGGCATTTCGCATGAAACAAAACAAATTTCCATTTTGCCGACAACAATATTTGATGGAATCGTTAAGAACAAAATATAAGCAAAAACAAATACATTCTGATTTCGTGCTAAAATTATTTCCGTCGGACTCTAACTACAGTGCCTAGAAAATCGCGCACTTCAATGATTTAAATTTCCCAAAGTCAACTGATATAAATTTTAAGTGCGCGCGAGAATGCCATCAATAATTTTTAAGTACGTATTGCAATGTACAATTTAGTTATATGCGTTTGCTAACTGTTTATAAAAACAAGTCAATCGTGATTTATATTGATTTACTATTAACATCCCTTTTCAAATAGATATCGTAGGGCAGGTCTAACATTTAATATTGACCACGTTGAAAATGGACCCCTTGGATCCATTTTCAGTGTTTAGAATTGTTTCCGCCAATATTTTAACATTAGACTTTGACCAAAAGAACGTTGAAAACTGATAAATTGTTACGTTTTGAACAGTAATGTGGTCAATTGTTAACGGTTAGTAAAAGCACAACTATATTAATGATGTACAAATCAATTTTAATGACAAATAATCAAGAAATGACGAAAAAACAAATTTTCGGCAAAAATTAATTTCACTGTGAAATAAACATATAGATATATTTCGAAACCTGTGCAATAGATTATGTCTCATTTCACAGAGTCTCATTTCACAGAGATTTATGGTTTTAATTAAGCCATTCATAATATAATAAGCCTTCGGTGTAGTAATGCACCTATCAATGTTTTCCCGCAGGGGGCGGGGGAGGGGGGGAGATGGAGCGGCGGGCATATACGGGACTGTAGACTGCAAGCGATTCCCGACAGGCGGGAATTTGAGACGCCAAATGACTCTGGGTCCCGGGGGAAATATACCTTGGTGGGATTTTAGATCCCGGTAATATTTGCCCCAGGGCCATTTGATACCCCTATAACATCTCCTACTGAGGGGATTTAGACAAAAATGCTTGGCTCTAGTGTGTAATGAGTCAAATTTTCCTGGGTCAGCCCGCCGCTACTTCCCCCCCCCCCCCCCCTGGGGGAAAATATTGATAGGTGCATAAGTCTTAGTTTTCGGACATGTAAAGGTGGTATAACGTTATATTGTAACTCCGTCAGTCATTTTACAACGTTGAAGACAATAACCGGCAATATCTACGCCTTGCCGTACAACCCTGAACGTATATTTTTCGTCAGTAAAACCGTGACAACTTCTATACTATCGTCATACAAACCGTGACATGGCGGAATAAAACCGTGACATATTCATGAACAATATATTGTGTCATTTCCTCAATATAACAATCGAAATTATACGTTTGAAACCAATGATGATCACTTATATTACATGAGAGACGTGTCACTGCTAATGCTGGATGTCTAGTGAAAAACAAAATCAAAATGTGGTAAGACATTGGTTAAAAGACTGACAAAATGATCAAATTGCTGCATTATACACACATTCCAAACAAATATATATTTTACACAATGACAAAATAATAAGAAATTGATGATCCATCAGATTTGCAATTTGTTTGTTGCTTAGTTATCAGTAAAATATACAAATTCCATTTACTAGTACCATTTGTTCTGCTTGCGAAAACTCACAAGAAACCTTAACGCTATCGACAGTCAGCCGTGACACGAGCTCAACAGGCAACATTATACGTTGTGACCGACTTTGGTCCCCGTGTACATATTTAAGATTTTTTTCCTGCAGATTCCTGTTTATAATGTATATCACCAGCAATCTAATAAATTCTTCATTAGCCATTTTTCAAACATCACAGAATATTCCATATAAATCCGCTTGTAAGGTTGTGCGTACAATTGATAACAGGAAGAGAAGGGATATATTCAAATGTTTTCTGTGTGAAGTTTGCCATTATATGCACCGTTGTTATTTGCTTTGTACATATTCTTCTGTTTGTCCACGACTTTAAATCGCGCCATTTGATCTGACTATGGTCACGTGGGACTTCATGCCGGCAGAGTTTTACAATCGAGCTATGTTCGGAACCAATTAAATTACTGAAGAGGTTTCAAAAATACATTACTCTTTTTACGCTACACATTTGACCACCAAAGACCATTTCAGAATTTTTAATAAAACAGTATGCCCCTATGGGGACACTTAAATCAAGATAACTCATCCATCATTTTACTTCATACATAGATGCAATTTAATGATGGTCTATATGTCCTACATAAAGGAAGTTGCCAATATGCAAGTTTCATACTAGATCATACAGGCTTGTGAAAGCGTTTTTTGCAGATGTATTAATTAAAAATACTCTGCGTATGGCAACATACTGTGGGTTTTACATTTCAAGAGATAATTGTCCAAGACTTATAAATAATACATACAGTGTTTGGATTAATAGATGAAAAAACTGCTAAATATTTCTGAGTATCCATTCAAGCAAAAACAGTTGGTAAGTAAACAAGATTTTTGAAACAACAAAATAAATGGCGATTTTAAAAGCAGGCAAAAACATAGACGTATTATCATTGTAAACCTAAAACAGAACAATTTCTGCCTTGTACTAGAATATATCAGCTTGCTTTATTGTTTCTGAACCAGTTCAGACTTGGCAAAATAAGATGTCAAACAAATATTTCACTTGCTAAGTAAAAAGGTGTTCGAATGCAATAACAAATGCAGGTAAACCTTCGTGGTTACAAAACCTGCAAACAAATTGTATAATTCGATACTATTTTGCGAGTGAATTTATTCCAAGAATGAAGTCATGTACCGTCACCTATTTAGATAGAGACTTTATCCGTTGAGCATTCTATTAAATTGCAATATCTGACTGATAATCTAACTGCGTCTTAACCTGTAATGTGAACGATAAAAATGAAAGGCACACTGCTTTTGCGCAATGATAACATACAGGTAGATTTGGGCCAATACACTTATAAAAAACATGATCATTTAACAGAGAGATTGTACTGTTTGCCATCTTGGGTGGACTATGACACTTGAAATGCTGCAATATGTTATAGTATGTTAGTACAAATAATTGCATAGAAGTACGATTAGTTACAAAAAAGTGGAAGAAGAAGCAATAGTAGTGTTAGTTCTATTACTTGTAAGTGTATCCGAATTGTTTTATTTATCAGTGCCTCCTACATGCAAGGAACGATTATTTACCACTTAGCACTTCCCAAGACCAAACATAGCAGCATTTCTTGGATTCAAATCACATATGTGAGCATTCACCAATACTGTAATTACTCTAGAGTCTTTGGTCCGATAACAGTATAAAATGTGTGTATTTCTAGTACATATGTACATGTAGTTATCATTGTTGCATTTCTAATAGGTCACGATAATATGTACAACGACAATCATGTGCATGCTCATCAGTGCAGAGCATACTTAAAATTATATGTTAAATGCCATAGAAGTTAGGTGCCGGAAAAGATAGATGAATGATATATAGGATCTGACACGAGCTGTCATTTCATTCTTTGTTTTATTAAACGAGTTCAGGAATTGTGTTAGTTAGCGAGCCTTTGGCGAGCTTACTAACGAATTTCCTGGACGAGTTTAATACAATATGGTATTAACTGACAATGAGTGTCTGATCTTTTTCATCACATACTTTTATACGGAAGAAAATTCTTATAATTTAACCAAAACATGTTGAAAAATCCTAAAAATTGTGAAAGCGATTGGTCATTGAAAGAACGCATAGCCAATGAACACGCTCAAACTGTTATCTTACACATGTGTAAGATAAAATATATTCGTAATGGTTGTATTACACGGAAAACAATGTATAACATGTGCTAAAAATTTATAGCCAAGTCAAGTCAATACTTTTTATGTATAATATAAGGTCACTTGCCAAAAATATATCAAATACATTTACATAGTATAAGTACGTGCCAGACATGCGCCTTCCTTATCGTAATTGCAGGATATTTTAAAACTTTATATCAACGCAATATTTATGCATAGACCTACGTCAATCCATGGCAAGAGTTCATATAATGTGTGACGGGCGGAACTGGACGTTTCATCAGATGTCAGTCATAAACAGGTCAATCTAGTGGTGTATAATCCACTACACTCGCTAATCACATGCTTTCTTGGTAACCTACTTTACATAAAACATCATAGGAGTTTGTGAATCCCAAATAATAGAAACTAATGCTTCAACAATAGTTGGACGGAGTTTTCAATGTAAGTGGGTAAAACTGGAAAATTCGCATAGACTCAACAGACCTAATAAGAATACTATCAACTAAGACATGCCATCGCGTCATGTTTGAATACATGAAGTCCTGTCTTATAAATTGCTAAGCACAATACCTATTTAATTAACTTACTAAGAGGCTTCCAAGACTTGAAGCAGATTACGAATACAACGAAGCAATTCTCCTTCCAGAATACCATGGAAATCTAATAGGTTCACTTGAGTTTGAGGGGTCACTATGCTATCTCATTGGATATGGGGATTACATGTACCGTTCAAAAATCTTCATCCTGGTGATAATTTAAATATTTGCCCACTTGAACTGCCAATATTGGAATATTTAAACATAAATTTATCAGCTCATGTTATTTAACCGCATATCAAAGTAAACTTTATGAAATTGCGCAGCAAACGGATTTAAAAGAAACGTACTAAATTGCAGCTTACAGAAACACAGATCCTTTAAAATATATGAAAGATGTAAACATTTGTTGACCCGCGTTTTATATGTGAAGTTTTTACCCAAATTAGGCTATTAGCAAACAGAGTTTGAAGTTTTGTGGTTGTGTATATATGGTCAAACTTATACCGAGATAAACTTTATTTTTGTGAAAAAACCTTGCATTCAGTTATTGCAACAGATAAACAAACGTTGAAAAGACGACCCTTCTGTTTTAAGTTACGATTACATTTTTGTATATAATATATTATATAAAATAATTTGATTATCTCTTGGGTCTATCTCTGTCGAATTATAACTTTGTTCATTTAGTCATATTTAAACTACGTTTAGCTATAAATATTGTTCGATTATTTAGTATTCTAACGTGATACTTATTTTTCCATACAAATTTTTTTAGACAAATAACACAACTATCGTCTAGACAACCCATAAACAACGCAAAAAGAAGCCCAGATTCTGAGGGGCAAAATACAAAGTAGTTCCAATTACAATTGCAAAAATATATGTCAAATCATGTTAGAACCAAAACAATTTTTGCATTATCGTTGTTTATTGGCCGATAAACAACTCTTTGTCGTTCAAATGCGTGGCTATTACACAACTGGGGCTAACGCCATCGTGGTTAAATTCCTACGCATATGAACTCCAAATCGTTGTTTATTGGCTGATAAACAACGATAAATTCAAAATTATTTCTTAATTGTATTATGGTTTTAAAGGGAAATGTCCATAATCGTTATGTCAGTGTAGATTAAGCGACGGCAGATCGACAATCACATTTGCAAAAATAAAGTTCATTTACAGAGCAGTAATATTGGCCTTGTGTCTATAAAAAACAGTTGGCAAATATATATACTTTTAGTTGTCACCGGTTAAACCTTTGCGGGCGATAGAAAGTTAGTAGTAGTAGTAGCATTCGTAAAATCGAGATGAACGAAATGAATATGAAGTACTTTTCACGCGCATGCGCAACAGTGATAAAGGCTGCGTAGCGTAGGACAGGTGCGATTTTGTAGTGAGTACGATTCCAGCTGGAGCCGTGCATAAAACAAATGTTGGGCTTTGTTTTGTTTCTTTACGATTCCATGAACACAGTATTGCTACTATACAAATATATAAGATGAACATGGGAATACGCTCTCGTTTTTTATTATGCGTCTATGTTATGGGAAAACCCGTCGATATGCCCATTTAAAATTGGTGAATATATTGTACTGTATTGTACATTTTGAGTGCTTTCGTTCATTCTTGCAAACGCTATATGTTACTAATTTCTGTGACTACAATCATCTACATCTTGAAGATGTTCCACTCACTTTTCAACGACTTAAGTGAAATCGTTTATTCATTATACATTGTTTAGCTGTCTAAGGAAAGTCAATGTTACGTTGTTCTATGCGACGTAACTAATTACGGCGTATATTTATTAAAACGGTCAGTAGTGTTTTCAATATTGAATCAGAAAAAAATAGTATATAGTGAAATAGTATATAGTGAAATAGTATATAGTGAAATAGTATATAGAAGTACTGAGCTAGTATAATTTAATATCATGAAGCGTCAGCAATACATTAAAAAAAGTAATACCAGTCTTATATAAAATAGACAGTAAACGACTACAATGTCATATCCATGATTGAAATTTTGAAAGACATATTACATGTATTCAAGATATTTATTACAGTGACAAAAGCAGGTGATGCAAACTGTACAAAAATGTAAGTTTGAACTAGCTTTTTTACGCTGAACACATAATCAGCAAAAACTAATGTACAGTATTTATTTAACACATATGTTTTGTTTCCTGAATAATTGCCTATTAATTGCTTATTGACGTAAACAAAACAAATAACGCATGACATTGTAAAAACATAGATCTGTAATTATGGTAATTACATCTGTGAGGTTGCAGCTATGTGATGAATAGATTTTGCAATATATTATGGGCAGTGTTATTTTATAATAGATCTATAGTATGGACATAAAAAATATATCAAGTTTTACCATGCAATGATATTATGTAATATATTATGGCCGTACAAAAGATATAACGTTTTACCATGTAATGTTATATTGAAATATATTATGTACGTACACATGATATAAAGTTATACCATGCAATATAATATTTTAATATATTATGGACGTAAAATTGATATCAATTTTGCCATGAAATGTAAGCGACGTTTTAGTATGTGCAAGTTAATAATTTGCAATTTGAAAGAACTAAAACACACAGTTATGTAAAAGGAAACAAGCAGCTGCCCATTTTTAAAAATATATAAAACCACCTACCCATTGTTCTCAATATATAACCAGCTCCCCATTGTTCTCAATATACAACCAGCTACCCATTGTACTGAATATACAACCAGCTACCCATTGTACTAAATATACAACCAGCTCCCCATTGTACTGAATATACATACAACCAGCTACCCATTGTACTGAATATACAACCAGCTACCCATTGTACTGAATATACAACCAGCTACCCATTGTACTGAATATACATACAACCAGCTACCCATTGTACTAAATATACATACAACCAGCTCCCCATTGTACTGAATATACATACAACCAACTCCCCATTGTACTGAATATACATACAACCAGCTACCCATTGTACTGAATATACAACCAGCTACCCATTGTACTGAATATACAACCAGCTACCCATTGTACTGAATATACATACAACCAGCTCCCCATTGTACTGAATATACATACAACCAGCTACCCATTGTACTAAATATACATACAACCAGCTCCCCATTGTACTGACTATACATACAAACAGCTCCCCATTGTACTGAATATACATACAACCAGCTCCCCATTGTACTAAATATACATACAACCAGCTACTCATTGTGCTGAATATACAACCAGTTACCCATTGTACTGAATATACATACAACCAGCTACCCATTGTACTGAATATACATACAACCAGCTCCCCATTGTACTGAATATACATACAACCAGCTACCCATTGTACTGAATATACAACCAGCTACCCATTGTACTGAATATACAACCAGCTACCCATTGTACTGAATATACATACAACCAGCTAATCATTGTACTAAATATACATACAACCAGCTCCCCATTGTACTGAATATACATACAACCAACTCCCCATTGTACTGAATATACATACAACCATCTACCCATGGTACTGAATATACAACCAGCTACCCATTGTACTGAATATACAACCAGCTACCCATTGTACTGAATATACATACAACCAGCTCCCCATTGTACTGAATATACATACAACCAGCTACCCATTGTACTGAATATACAACCAGCTCCCCATTGTACTGAATATACATACAACCAGCTACCCACTGTACTGAATATACAACCAGCTCCCCATTGTACTGAATATACATACAACCAGCTACCCATTGTACTGAATATACATACAACCAGCTACCCATTGTACTGGATATACAACCAGCTACCCATTGTACTGAATATACATACAACCAGCTACCCATTGTACTGAATATACATACAACCAGCTACCCATTGTACTGAATATACATACAACCAGCTACCCATTGTACTGAATATACAACCAGCTCCCCATTGTACTGAATATACATACAACCAGCAACCCATTGTACTGAATATACAACCAGCTCCCCATTGTACTGAATATACATACAACCAGCTACCCACTGTACTGAATATACAACCAGCTACCATTGTACTGAATATACAACCAGCTACCCATTTTACTGAATATACAACCAGCTACCCATTGTACTGAATATACAACCAGCTACCCATTGTTCTCAATATACAACCAGCTACCCATTGTACTGAATATACAACCAGCTACCCATTGTACTGAATATACATACAACCAGCTACCCATTGTACTGAATATACATGTAGTTGATATGTACTGAGGCAAATATGAATAGAGAATACAGTATACGATATTGCAAGTAATAATGTAGCTTTGAAAGAACTTTGTATATAGTATGATTTAATACCGGTACACAATTGTTGAGTACTCTAGTACTCTAAGTGCAAACACAAGTTTTTGTATTCCCGTCGTATAGTTTCTATGATGGTTACTGTACTGGTTACTGTACTGGTTACTGTACTGGTTACTGTACTGGTTACTGTACTGGTTACTGTACTGGGTACTGTACTGGTGACTGTACTGGTTACTGTACTGGGTACCGTACTGGTTACTGTACTGGTAACTGTACTGGGTACTGTACTGGTTACTGTACTGAATACTGTACTAGTTACTGTACTGGGTACTGTACTGGGTACTGTACTGGTTACTGTACTGGGTACTGTACTGGGTACTGTACCGGTTACTGTACCGGTTACTGTACCGGTTACTGTACTGGGTACTGTACTGGGTACAGTACTGGTTACTGTACTGGTTACTGTACTGGTTACTGTACTGGGTACTGTAATGGTTACTGTACAGCGTACTGTACTGGTTACTGTACTGGTTACTGTACTGGGTACTGTACTACTGGTTACTGTACTGGGTACTGCACTGGGTACTGTACTGGGTACTGTACTGGGTACTGTACTGGGTACTGTACTGGGTACTGTACTGGGTACTGTACTGGGTACTGTACTGGGTACTGTACTGGGTACTGTACTGGGTACTGTACTGGGTACTGTACTGGGTACTGTATTGGGTACTGTACTGGGTACTGTATACTGGTTACTGTATACTGGTTACTGTACTGGGTACTGTACTGGTTACTGTACTGGGTACTGAACTGGGTACTGTACTGGTTACTGTACTGGGTACTGTACTGGTGACTGTACTGGTGACTGTACTGGTTACTGTACTGGTTACTGTACTGGGTACTGTACTGGTTACTGTATTGGGTACTGTACTGGTTACTGTACTTGGTACTGTACTGGGTACTGTACTGGGTACTGTACTTGGTACTGTACTGGGTACTGTATACTGGTTACTGTACTTGGTACAGTACTGGGTACTGTACTGGTTACTGTACTGGTTACTGTACTGGGTACTATACTGTGTACTGTATACTGGGTACTGTACTTTGTACTGTACTGGGTACTGTACTGGGTACTGTATACTGGTTACTGTACTGGGTACTGTACTGGTTACTGTACTGGTTACTGTACTGGGTACTGTACTGGGTACTGTACTGGGTACTGTACTGGGTACTGTACTGGGTACTGTACTGGGTACTGTACTGGGTACTGTACTGGGTACTGTACTGGGTACTGTACTGGGTACTGTACTGGTTTCTGTACTGGGTACTGTACTGGGTACTGTACTGGGTACTGTACTGGGTACTGTACTGGTTACTGTACTGGGTACTGTACTGGTTGCTGTACTTTTTACTGTACTGGGTACTGTACTGGTTACTGTACTGGGTACTGTATTGGGTACTGTATACTGGGTACTGTACTTGGTACTGTACTGGTTACTGTACTGGTTACTGTACTGGTTACTGTACTGGGTACTGTATACTGGTATTGTACTGGGTACTGTACTGGTTACTCTACTAGTTTCTGTACTGGGTCCTGTACTGGGTACTGTACTGGGTACTGTACTGGGTACTGTACTGGGTACTGTACTGGGTACTTTATACTGGTTACTGTACTGGGTACTGTACTGGTTTCTGTACTGGGTAATGTACTGGGTACTGTACTGGGTACTGTACTGGTTTCTGTACTGGGTACTGTACAGGGTATTGTACTGGTTTCTGTACTGGGTACTGTACTGGGTACTGTACTGGTTACTGTACTGGGTACTGTACTGGGTACTGTATACTGGGTACTGTGCTGGGTACTGTACTGGGTACTGTACTGGTTACTGTACTGGGTACTGTACTGGGTACTGTATACTGGTTACTGTACTGGGTACTGTACTGGTTACTCTACTGGTTGCTGTACTGGTTACTGTACTGGGTACTGTACTGGGTACTGTATACTGGGTACTGTACTGGGTACTGTACTGTGTACTGTATACTGGGTACTGTACTGGGTACTGTACTGGGTACTGTACTGGGTACTGTACTGGGTACTGTATACTAGGTACTGTACTGGGTACTGTACTGGGTACTGCATTGGTTACTGTACTGGTTACTGAACTGGTTACTGTACTGGGTACTGTATACTGGTATTGTACTGGGTTCTGTACTGGTTACTCTACTGGTTGCTGTACTGGTTACTGTACTGGGTACTGTACTGGGTACTGTATACTGGGTACTGTACTGGGTACTGTACTGTGTACTGTATACTGGGTACTGTACTGGGTACTGTACTGGGTACTGTACTGGGTACTGTACTGGGTACTGTATACTAGGTACTGTACTGGGTACTGTACTGGGTACTGTATTGGTTACTGTACTGGTTACTGAACTGGTTACTGTACTGGGTACTGTATACTGGTATTGTACTGGGTTCTGTACTGGTTACTCTACTGGTTGCTGTACTGGTTACTGTACTGGGTACTGTACTGGGTACTGTATACTGGGTACTGTACTGGGTACTGTACTGTGTACTGTGTACTGGGTACTGTACTGGGTACTGTACTGGGTACTGTACTGGGTACTGTATTGGTTACTGTACTGGTTACTGTACTGGTTACTGCACTGGGTACTGTATACTGGTATTGTACTGGGTACTGTACTGGTTACTCTACTGGTTGCTGTACTGGTTACTGTACTGGGTACTGTACTGGGTAATGTATACTGGGTACTGTACTGGGTACTGTACTGTGTACTGTATACTGGGTACTGTACTGGGTACTGTACTGGGTACTGTACTGGGTACTGTACTGGGTACTGTACTGGGTACTGTACTGGGTACTGTACTGGGTACTGTATACTGGTTACTGTATACTGGTTACTGTACTGGGTACTGTACTGGTTACTCTACTGCTATGCTGTACTGGTTACTGTACTGGGTACTGTACTGGGTACTGTATACTGGGTACTGTATACTGGGTACTGTACTGTGTACTCTGTACTGGGTACTGTACTGGGTACTGTACTGGGTACTGTACTGGGTACTCTACTGGGTATTGTATACTGGGTACTGTACTGGGTACTGTACTGGGTACTGTATTGGTTACTGTACTGGTTACTGTACTGGTTACTGTACTGGGTACTGTATACTGGTATTGTACTGGGTACTGTACTGGTTACTCTACTGGTTGCTGTACTGGTTACTGTACTGGGTACTGTACTGGGTACTGCATACTGGGTACTGTACTGGGTACTGTACTGTGTACTGTATACTGGGTACTGTACTGGGTAATGTACTGTGTACTGTACTGGGTACTGTACTGGGTACTGTACTGGTTACTGTACTGGTTACTGTACTGGGTACTGTACTGTGTACTTTATACTGGGTACTGTACTGGGTACTGTACTGGGTACTGTACTGGGTACTGTACTGGTTACTGTACTGGTTACTGTACTGGGTACTGTACTGGTTGCTGTACTTGTTACTGTACTGGGTACTGTACTGGGTACTGTACTGGTTACTGTACTGGGTACTGTACTGGGTACTGTATACTGGGTACTGTACTTGGTACTGTACTGGTTACTGTACTGGTTACTGTACTGGTTACTGTACTGGTTACTGTACTGGGTACTGTATACTGGTATTGTACTGGGTACTGTACTGGTTACTCTACTGGTTGCTGTACTGGTTACTGTACTGGGTACTGTACTGGTTACTGTACTGGGTACTGTACTGGGTACTGTACTGTGTACTGTAATGGGTACTGTACTGGGTACTGTACTTGGTACTGTACTGGGTACTGTATACTGGTTACTGTACTGGGTACTGTACTGGGTACTGTACTGTTTACTGTACTGGTTACTGTACTGGGTACTGTACTGTGTACTGTATACTGGGTACTGTACTGGGTACTGTACTGGGTACTGTACTGGTTACTGTACTGGGTACTGTACTGGGTACTGTATACTGGGTACTGTACTGGGTACTGTACTGGGTACTGTATTGGTTACTGTACTGGTTACTGTACTGGTTACTGTACTGGGTACTGTATACTGGTATTGTACTGGGTACTGTACTGGTTACTGTACTGGTTGCTGTACTGGTTCCTGTACTGGGTACTGTACTGGGTCCTGTATACTGGGTACTGTACTGGGTACTGTACTGTGTACTGTATACTGGGTACTGTACTGGGTACTGTACTGGGTACTGTACTGGGTACTGTACTGGGTACTGTACTGGGTACTGTACTGGTTACTGTACTGGTTACTGTACTAGGTACTTTACTGGTTGCTGTACTTGTTACTGTACTGGGTACTGTACTGGGTACTGTACTGGGTACTGTACTGGGTACTGTACTGGGTACTGTACTGGGTACTATACTGGTTACTGTACTGGGTACTGTACTGGTTACTGTACTGTGTACTGTACTGGGTACTGTACTGGTTACTCTACTGGTTACTGTACTGTGTACTGTATACTGGGTTCTGTACTGGGTACTGTACTGGGTACTGTACTGGTTACTGTACTGGTTACTGTACTGGGTACTGTATACTGGTATTGTACTGGGTACTGTACTGGGTACTGTACTGGGTACTGTACTGGGTACTGTACTTGGTACTGTACTGGGTACTGTACTGGTTACTGTTCTGGTTACTGTACTGGGTACTGTATACTGGGTACTGTACTGGGTACTGTACTGGGTACTGTACTGGTTACTGTACTGGGTACTGTACTGGTTACTGTACTGGGTACTGTACTGGTTACTGTACTGGGTACTGTACTGGGTACTGTACTGGGTACTGTATACTGGTTACTGTACTGCTGGGTACTGTACTGGGTACTGTTCTGGGTACTGTACTGGGTACTGTATACTGGTTACTGTACTACTGTGTACTGTACTGGGTACTGTACTGGGTACTGTATAATGGTTACTGTAATTACAAATTAGTATAACTGTCATGTGTTGCCTGACCGACGCGCACTTGTCATGTGTTGCCTGACCTACGCGCCCTTGTTAAGGTTGTGCATTCCTGGTGTTTTATATCATGTACATTAATTGATAACTGCGTGTTGACAAACATACATACAGTTTGTCTGCAAACAAAACTGATATATAAAATGTGGCTGCAAAGCAATGGCCCACAAATAATATTTTATTCTCAATAGCAAGGAAGGAGTCAATATAATGGCACATAATCAGCCTATTACATAGATAATACTAGGCTAGGGTCGTGACCGACTCCAATGAATACTGCTCTGCTACGCTACATTTATCCAGTAATTGTCTGCAACCCAAATGCAACGAGAATTTCGAAAGCATACAATACAATGTGATCTACTTTGAATGGACACCATAGCAAATAATGACCGACCCTATTTACAGATTCAGAGAAATATTTTATATAATAGTATTCGTGTGGTAAATCATTTACGTTTTGTAATTCAAAAGTTGTAGAGTGTTAATTAAATAGACACCCCGTGAACCATACAATATTCCACAGAGAGTTCGCTGTGAAAAGAATCTACTTGTTTGACTTTTATAAATATATCTTACTTTGAAGCAGAATCACGAGTTAAATATATGTTTGTTTGTTTGGATTTTCGCCGTTTTGAACAGTACAGTACGTGCCACGCGAAACCCGCAGAATTACGCTGCCGTGAGCCTTCGATCAATATTCGCGAAGCAACGTCACGAAAGTTTGCAATGATTCGCAAAATATAGCGGGCGACCCCAGCGCGAGATTTCGCGACGAATATTTCACGAAATTTCGTCGCGATTCGCGGCGATTGTACAGGTATATGTGCATCTGCTCTTAAACAATTAAGAGTTGTACACTTTTTACGGTCTTTTTGCAACATTCTTCATTGTATGTCGCACAGTGTTTGATAAATGTAGATATGTTAATTTTGTATTCTTCATATTTTACGGTTAATTAACAAATAATTTTACAATAAAGCACTATTATTTGACAGTATTATTTAAAGAAACAGTGAAAACGCATATAAAAAGTAACAATGAATTTATATAGTGTGTATATACGTTTAAGTTTACATTTACAATTCGAACAATAATCATTAAAATTAACTTAAAATGATAATTCACATATTGTTCTTTTGTTCAATACAAATAATCACCCCTTTAATCACCACATTTCACTAATTCGCTTAATTTGAATTTGATGTCACTTTTACAATAATATTAACTGATGTCAATTTAAATGATTTATTAGTTAATCGTTAATTAATTGTTTCGATTGTTATGTGAATGTGTATACGGGGGACTTGTGATGATTTAAAAAAACGCATTATTATCTTATTCTTCATGGCGCGATTATTTAAAACATTCCTTTTTTTATATGTCATCCTCACCCGTGCACCAGCATATTCAATTTTATCTTATTCATAATCATCATAAAGATGAAGATTACCGACGTTTAGACACAATATTTTATAATAATCATGTACTTGAGTTGTATTGAAGGTGGTTATATATACGTAAGTGTCCATAATTATTTGTAACGTATGGTTCACTGTAACATGTATTTATAACATCTACGTATTGTTTACTCATCAGATAACAAAATAAATGTAAATACACATGTATATCAAACGAAAACCATCACAACGGTTATTGTAGCCTCTTTTAAATTTGGTGTTTGCTAAAGAAAACATAATTTGTTCTGCAGACTACCGGTTCCCGATGAGGGGTGGGGTGAGCGCGTGTTGACTAGCTACCTTTCTATGTTTTCACATGTTGTGTATATAGGCCATTAATGTGTTAACTGACGTGTCAATATAGCAAACAAACTGATCGTGGCATCTAAATTGTTTTTATTCATGTTTATGTATTTTGGGATTTATCTTCTTTTTTTCTAGGAGTCATTTAAAATTCCAGTTCACATCCCGAATTATAATGAAGCTACATATAGCCCACATAAAATAGAAGTACATAGTTATAGTTTATTCAGTCTTTTTATCATAAAACTATAAGTTTATTTTAAGATGACAACGAATAACCAGTTCTCCGATTATTAAGGCGGTTAACTGGTAATACACTGAATATTCCATTATTCGCGTTTACAACGCGGGTGTTTGTTGAAGAAAATATAGATTCAAAAAGTCTTCCTGTGCCGTTAATCCGCACTTAATCTTATCGCTAATCAGTGTCAATAACCGACCCGAAGGCACATGTTGTGTGACGGTGAACTGATCTGCGATAGCGGTTCTTAATTGTTTCAAATGGCAGGGGTCGTGAAAGCCTAAAGGGAACAACCACTTCTTGCAACTATCTGTTTTTGTTTGTCAATAAACTCTGTATTGATTCTAATTAATTTGCGTTAAAAACCAAACAGTGAAACTATGCGTTAGAAGATATTCTTGTCAATTAGTACATAATTATATTTGCGCTTTCATTCATCTTGATAATAAACTAAACTATACATGGTGTTGTTGTTGTTGATATAATGTAGGCACGAAAAATGAGCATCCATTTAACGCCTTTTATCAACTAACTAAAATATATATTACTTTGTATTACTGTTTCGTTTTATAATGTTTGTAAATTATGATCCGATACATTGATATATAACTTGTTATTCTAACCAATAACTTTCCATAAAAAGTCGCACTATTTAAGTCACACATGTATTACAGTCAGTACATTTATAATGAATGTCATTAATATCGATCAATGATTAATGTTCCTTTTCAGTACATGTAATAATTCATATTTAGAAATATTGTTTTCACATTGTAGACATTGATCATGGTAATTTTGTTAACATACATGCACATTATACAATGTGTCCTTTAAATCCGTGGGCTATTTGTCTATATTGTGATGTTTGCATTAAATTTAATTGCGTTCGTTTGTTAATGTTTAAATGTTCTTCCTTTTTCAGTCAATTTATGTAGTTATCAACGAAGATGGGACAACCATTGCAAGAGCAATAATATTCGACAT
The DNA here is from genome assembly GCA_027627225.1 of Congeria kusceri. NCBI lineage: Eukaryota > Metazoa > Mollusca > Bivalvia > Myida > Dreissenidae > Congeria > Congeria kusceri. The sequence goes on from CM051039.1 coordinate 13,884,281, forward strand.
ACATGTAGATGTACATACATGTACATGTAGGTCGTATTCATATATACACACAATACATATAACTTGTTGAAAGCCCTATACATGTACATTTTTAACCAGAACAAAATACAAGACAAAATCTATGTACTTGAAGCAATAAAACAATAAGGGTTTCAAACAGAAGCAACATAAAAATAAACGAAGCATATATTAAATAATGGACAGGACGTTGTACCCAGTCACCTATTAAGAACATTCTAATAAATAGCATGCAGTGAAAATAATAAACGGAACATATTTAAAAACAACAAACATACCCATTTCGAAATTTCACACGAACAATATAACTTTTATTTTGGATGCTGTTTTTTCATGTATACAATAAAAGTGTATTTCTTTTAGATTTTAAATCTTTTGCAACAAATGTCACATCTTAATTTGAATGATTTTGTAGCTAATATAATTCAAAGAAATACATTCAAATATCAATTCCGCAAAGTTTTCTAACACGAATTATTTATTCACCGCTTAGTGAAATTATTGCGTACAGGTGTGCATTTTACTAATTATTTTATCGTCACGATTCGTGGCGGGACAAAATTATTCGCCACGAAAGTTCGCGAACAAGCGCGAATTTTCGTCGCGAGAATTACCGAAATTTCGTTACATCGCGAGCGAGCGATCTGCGCTTCGCATTTCGCGAACTTTGTGGGTTTCGCGTGGCACGTATTGTATGTCAGTCATATCCTGGCGGTCAGTTAACCTACTAAGACTTTTCCTTTGCAAGCTTATCTGATCTAAGCGATTTACCAGTGCCAATAGCACATACTTCTGCCAGTAACTGACAAGTGCCCTACTTGAATCAGAGGTAGGGGGAGAATGTCCGTAGAAATAATTTACTGACCAATCCCTACACAAGTTATATGGCCGGGCTGGGGTTTGACGAGTTAAAAAAACTGGAGGGGAAAGAAATCATTTTCTGATTAACTGACTACACGTTTCTGGTATTCAGAAAATGGATAACACTGATTATTAACAAAGCTTCTCGCTGCGTGTACTTGACCCTGGGGGTTCTTAATGCAACTATCAATATTGTCCCCTAGGGGGAGCGGCGTGCAATCCCAGGGAAATTCGACTTATTGTATTTTTCCCCACCCTAGAACCAAGCATTTTCGTCTAAATTCCCTCAATGGGCGATGCTTAATTGATGTATCAATTGACCCGGGGGCCAATATTACCGCGATCTTAAATCCAAACAAAGTCTATTTCCCGGGAGCCGGAATCATTCGGCGAGTCTAATTCCCGCCTGTCGGGCATTGCTTTCAGTCTTAAGTCCCGTATATGCCCGCCGCTCGCCCCCCCCCAGGGGGAAAATATTGATAGGTGCATAAGTTACCACTGCCAGTAAAACCCTTCCAGATTGGGGAGGATTTAAGGGAAAACACTGTGAGGAGTTTGGGGATTTATTTTAGAACATTTTGATTTTTTATTATTATTTTGATATAAATATTTTGAAAATAGTTCCGGAAATTCGAAGAAATTAATAAGTCAAATGCACGTGTTTATACGCGCCACAGCAAAAATTGTGACAAACATATCCTTTTTCATAATGTAGCGCAATAAAACAAAATTTTTACTACATATTTTATATTTAAGTTTACAAAAACGTTCAAGTTTTGTTAATATGCTTAATTTTGCGCTTTGAGCATGATATTTTCACTATAATTAGTAATAAGTATGACGGCATTCGCTCAATGTTTATCAATAAAGCTGACGTCATTCTTAATTGTTATGATGTATTGACCTCAATGAAACCCACGTGTGAATGCAGTTTGCGGAAAATGGGCGGAGTATAGAAAACAAATAGTTCTCGTTCAAAACCTTTAAAAATACAGACAATTTATATATAAGATCGTGTTAGACTCGAAATAAACGTTGGTTATTGCGCTTATATCAACCTCGGCGTTTACTTCCTACGCATCGGAACTCTAAAGCGTTGGTTATTACCGCAATAGCCAACGCTTACCCGTCAACTATTTCTTAAATACACAATGCTCGTTTATCTGTTCTTGTTGTCACCAAGTTTGGGATCATAGTTAACATTACTTACTAACGTTACTATACCTTTGACTTTGTTATACGTTGAAATAAGTTACTTTTGAAACTGTTTGTGTTTGACGTATGGGTGGTACCAACCGGTTTCACTTTCAAGGTCAGTATTTCAGTATGTCTTAAAACATTTTTCCTGAAGGTCTTATGTTTGTAGTGAAAAATTTCTATAAGAAACTTGAAAATCACTTTACATTTGAGAAACAATAGTTGAACTAACGTTAAAAAGAAATGAAAGTTTCAAACAATTTCACTTACATATTAATTAAATAGTTCACGATAAGTGTGACTTACATTCTGGTATATTGAATGAGATTTTATCATTTGCGGTATTTTCATTAATTTAATATGTCTGATTTTCTGTAAGATATGTTACATACAGGTATGTAATGTGTAATTCGACTAAAGAAAATGAATACTATTATGGCTATTTCATAGAGGCATTTCTCTACAATATACATTACTTTCATTTACGTTTTTATGAAAACGTCGTAAAGAGAAGGTTCTAACTTAAAGTAACCAGCGTAACAAAACGACATTTCAAAGAGAGTCCGCTATGAATATAATCTACATTTTTCATTTTGATAAATATCCTATTTAGAGGCAGATTCACGAGTTAATGAATAAGACTGACGAAACAACATTTCCTTACTAAATGACTAAAACTTTCTGGTCTATTTATTATAAAAAAAACACACACAACGGTTACCGTACCCTATTTCGCCATCTTGTGAAAAAAAAGCAGATAGGCCCTTGTAATCCTAAGGTGACGATAAGTACTTCCGGTTTTGTTAACACGTATAATAATTATAGTGTTATACGCAGTTTAAACGACATTAAATTGTAAAAAAACAAACATAAACAAATATCATGGTAGTGATAGGCGTTACATCGCTATAAGCAATCGGGAAATTACTAAGTCTTCCTTATCTAATTCGTGTTTAAAGGTGGATTGTACAATTGTGTATGAACATTATAATATGAAACCATCAATTGATTCTAATGATGCCAGTATGTTCTAAAATTAATATTATAAATGTTGAGAATAACCTATGTTCAGAAATACGTATTAATAAGTGATTTTTAATAATAAAATAATACTTCGCTGCGCAGCGAACATGTATACACAGCGTCATAGATGTTAATGACGCATGCGCAGTCCTTATTTTCTCATTCAAAACCGAATGAAGCCGTTGATGTTGGATAAACGGGTCTGTATCAACAGAAAATGTATATATTTACATGTTTCAATAAGAAAAAAAGGTTTTGTCGATGGTGACGTTTATTGATGTTATATAAAGTGGTTTTTTAGACTGTTGGCAGAAGCCAACGGTCTTTTGAGAGGAGAATGTCCAAAACAGGATCGCGGAAAACTACCTGAAAGGGTCCTTTTTCAAAACAACAACAATTCACGCCTGTTTTGTTACCTTTTAATTATTTAAAATAATGCATGTCAAGTGTATCATAATGTTTATATCACGTGATTTGTCAAATCCAGTTTTTTAAAATGTTAATTGATTAAAAAATTACGTCAAACTAATTACACACCCTATTTTCGCTATTTACTTGTACATAATGAAATATTGACCTGGGTGTCATGGAGTAAGAACAATTAATGCGCTATATCGGTTATTTTTGACTCGTTACGAACGTGTTATTTCTTGTTACCGATACTTATTCCGATCATTTTGTAGAAAAAAAATTACTGCAATTAAATTTAAATTGTAGTTTGGAAAATCGACAGCACACATCGTATGACGTACTTTAGGCTACGAATTACTAACAAATAATCGATGTTCCTAACTACCATGCTTTGAACATCGGTCATTCTGCATGGCTCGTTGCAGATTGAATTGTTTGGCATGTATATAATTCCGTTTGCTTTAGATAGTTAGCTGGAACAATATTTGTTCGTTACTTACAAACTATTTTTTGTATGATGTCATATAATATTGAATAAGAAGCCATATTATCAACTTTATCGAATGTTCAAACAAATGTTTCCTTTCTAGAAAAAATGCACTCATAATTCATATGCTTTTTCTTTTGTCGCCAACAGTCTTTCTACGCTTTCAGCGTTTTGATTGGAAGTGGGTAAGGAAAGAGACATTATATACACGTCTATACAAATCAGAAAGTCACTCTTTAACTTGATATCACAAGATACTATGAAACATGCCAAACATATCGCTTACCATTAGATATAATAATATGCATTGCCACATCTGATTAATGGGACTTGTTCTCAGATTTGTGTATTTTTGAAACATGTCATTAACGTCGAAGCTGTAAAAACTTAAGCACACTAACTTAAGAACCCAGGTATTATAACAAAAAGGATACAAGTGGTACTTTCACCCTGGCTCGAACATACGCCCTCCGGAAAAAAAGTTTGTCGAGCTTAACACTTGGCCAGTCGAATTTATGTAAATACACCTGCATGCTTTACTTTATGTAAATGATTCGGGTAATTTCAATACTTTCATCGAACACAACAAAAGAATCGGTAGTCGGTACTCATTTATTCAATCCTTTCGCGTTACAAACGCAATAATAATGGTATCCTTTCAACTGATAATTACCTATTAAAGTGTGTATGTACATATCAATTTTGTTCAAAATAAGCTGATGAAATTTTCAATAAAACTTGAAAGCAAACAGAAAAACATAAATATGACGAAGGGAAAACTCCAATATAAAATAAATCAAGAAGTACTAGTGTCGACTTTTGCATCGCTTATTAGTGTTGTGTAACCTAAACCAACTGTCCCAGCAAGCAAAATATATGGGATCCATATGGGTCCCATATGGGTACCCATGAGGGACCCATATGGGCTGCCTATATGGGGCCCGTATTGGTTTTGCAACCGGGAACCAGGTGGGACTCATATGGGCAGCCCATATGGGCTGAATATGGGTCCTATATGGGTCCCATATGGGGTGCCCATATTGGACCCACATTCCCGGTTGCAAAACCCATATGGGCCCCATATGGGCAGCCCATATGGGTCCCATATTGGCTGTATATGGGTCCTGTATGGGTTCAATATGGGCTGCATACGGGCAGTATTTGGATCTATATATGATCCCTTTTTATCCTACATGATAGGTATACTGCAATATTCTGTAAGTCATTCCTGTCAGAGGAAAACAAAACACATACATTATCGATAAGATACAGTTTTAATCATTTTAAATCATTTGCAGTTGAATCTTACAATTATATCATGGTCAGCATATTTTAATTATTGTACATGTAACAAAAGCGTACAAAACAAGTTAATACAACCAAGAAACCAGGGAAATTTCAATATAAAAATGTGTTATTCTTAAAGAAAATATTTTGTTATTTTAAACACAAAATGAATACTGATCTTTTGCTGTCAGAGATTTAAATTAGCTGAAGAGACACACAGATCTGATATATACATCATACATCTGATGCTTAAAAAACCTTCAATATCAATATAGGAAATGTGCTTATCTACCAGATATATAATTTTATCAGACATACAAATTTGAACAGGGTACATAAGAAATCACTTAAAAGTCAATTATTACATTTAAAAAAATTAAACAACATGAAACAAATTATGTTAAAATGCAAAAACAAATATGATAAAATACCCAACTTTAATGATGTTTCTCTTTATATTATAATCACAATAAATTATTGTATGTATTCACTTATTATATATGCATGCAGATCTTGTTATTTTAGACTATATTCACATAAAAGACTAACAATTACATGCAATGCAGATGGTTAGCATAAGCAGTAAATAAAATCTCACATATATAGAGAAACACTTTCAACTGAATACTTGAGACTAAAAAGACGTACATAAATTACATTGCCACATAATTGACATACTTTATTGTTATTGTAATTGATAAAGTTATTTCACAAAAGAAGATAAACTATTTATGTAAATGATTAACATAAAATGTGTCATATTAAGGGTTTTGCTGTCGATCACCACGGTCACCAAATCGTGAAAGTGGAGACAGTTGTTTTTCAATGTGGCGAATTTCATAACTCAAAGTCAGTGAAAACACTCTGAATGCTCAAGACAAGAATGCTAGAGTTCAATTGTAAACCACTACCGATAACATTGTTTTATGTAACGATGGACTTTATAGACCTTCTTTGTTTCCACCCGCCATCATAATCCCTTGCTTTAGTCCTTTATTTGGTTGTTGAATGTACCATAGCCTATATATTGCAGCCCCAGGAGTCGAGTGTTAAGCCTTGAAGCCATCTTGCATAACCTCCATCATGGTGAAGAGTCTTAGGTCTCGCGCTAGTAAGGAAAAAATTATAATTTATTCATTTAAAACGTTGATTGTGAACTGAAAATACACATGTTAAAATACATATACTTTACAGAAAAAAAGTTATTATTATTCGATCAAAGTGATTCAAAGATTCTAGTGTATCTTTCGAACTATTTGAACATGCTATCGGTTTGATTACGACAACAAACTATAATCGTTCAAGAGGCGTCAAACCACATCAATTACAATTGTCCCCAATTCTCTTTGTTACAAAAAACACTGAATTAAAGGTGTTCAACACTTGAACTTATAACAGTTGCTAGTGTGGCGAACTGTTAGGAACTTATGGCGAATCGTTATGTGATGAATCGTTATTGCGGCTAATTGCTATATTAACCCTCTGATTTGCTCAAGTTGACAACATAACATTTTCGTCTCTAGGAAAAATATTTTTTGTCAAGTATTGATTATTGGAAAGTTGCTTTAATGTTTTGGGATGACAAAATGTCACATATAAGAAAATATTTATCGTATTGCCTGTATCACATTATACAAGTACATTGTCTCATTTATGTATTTTTTGGACATCTACATGACATTAATATAAATGAAACCACAATTCTTGTATTCCATAAAACATTAACTAGACGTACTATACAAGTCATTCAAAGCTGAAAGACCGCACATTTCTCTTTAGCACCTGCGTATTGAATTGCCTCGCCAGCTGGTATAACACGACCTCCTTGTCAACTGTCTGTCCACCAAACATGGAACCTCAAAGGTGCCTCATCTTGAATAAAAAAAATGTTATTAATATAGAATCATAATGAATTTTCAAACTTGACAGTTTACAGTTCGACAGAGTAGCACAGTTTCTGTATATCCTGCAATATTTTCCAACATAATGTCACAAAATTGAAAACAAACGACTGCCATCGCAAAAATACATGGCAAATGCAAAACAAACATGGATAATACCAATAAAAACGCGTTAACAACTATTCTTTACACACGATATGTGCATGCATTTCAATTGCAGACTGATAATGTAAGATATCATCGAACATAACTCAAAAGTAATGTTGTTTACGTGTACAAATGTAAGACGTACCGTTTGTTTTGAACATTTTTGGCGCTTCCGGAAATTTCGTATGCGCCATCTCGGAATAATTTAATTTTTTCAATTATGCGATCATTAAAAACTTCGATGCACTTTCTTGAGAAAAACTACATCTAAATGATACATTAAATGTTTTATTCATAAAAATAAAACCTATATTAAAAAAAAACAAATAAATGCAGGGCACCTGTTCAGGTCTGTTGTCGTTTATTGTGAGCCGAAATGGGGCCCATATGGAGCCCATATGGGTTGTAAATTATGCGCTTATGTGTTGAATTACTATTTTTAGTTAAATAAACAGTAGCTTAGATCAATGCAGTCACATACTAGCATACAAAATGTAAGTTTATAATAAATAAATACAAAGTATTTTTTTTCCAACAGTGCTGTAATGTGGGACCCATCTGGGACCCTAATGGGCAAGCCCATATGGGCTGGCCCATATAAGTCCCATATGGGTCCAGTATCGGCCAGCCCATATGGGACCCATATGAGCCTGTTTGCTGGGGTCAAGTCAACGTATACGCATATTTAAGGTCGCAATGGTGTAGTGTATATGGTGTCCGCCTTGCGACCGGGAGATTCCGGGTTCGATCCCCACCAAGGGAGCGTTCTCAAGATTTTTCCTAAGACACCAACTACTGGTTCTTCCCAGGGAACGGACTCGAGGGTGTATCTATAAGCCTACGACTTTGGTAGACTGACGTCAACAAATCCATGGCCGAATACTCATGGACAATACAATATGGTGGACTAACGGTATGTCATACATAAAAACATAGTTTTCTAAATTGTTTGCGTTCGTTTTGCATGTCGTTGTAACCAAACATTATATTTTCATTTTAGTATATCGCGATTTTTTAGTGATATAAATCTCGTTGAATGTATATCGATTAAATATACTGAATAACCTGTCTGAACATCCATATATATATTTCGGATATTCGGTCATGTTGTTTACTATTGAATAAAATACACCAGAATTTTAGTAATGCTTATTTATAGATCATTAAATACACTGATTTATTATTTTAAATGACTAACAACAAATAATACATTTTAATCTTATGTTAATAAAGACCATTATCATTATTAAAATTAATATGAATTGGTCAAACAAACTAAAAATGAATAAATAAATAATAACAAGATTAATTTATTGATATTAATAATTTATTAAAACTGTTATATTTTTCAGCGTGCAGTTTCCACTCCAAAGCATCAGTACAACAGTAAGAAGATAGAAAGAACAGAATAAAAAGCCACAACATGTGTGATACTGTTCTCTTCCAACTTCACAAGAAAAGAAAGTTCATAAACATAAATTTTGCTGTTCATCTGTGTGATTACTATTGTATGTAGTGGATTTATCATGAGATTATAAAATGTCAAACGTATTAAAAAAAGTTCTACAATAAGAATTTTATTATTAGTGAGTTTTAAAATGTGAATATTAACAGTGTGTATCAAACAAAGCAATAATGAGGACATCTTAAAAACTTTGCAAGATACCCCAAGCATGTGCTGTCCTTTGAAAGGTGAAAGTAAACTTATTCTGTATTTAAAATGATAATTTAATTACTTGTATATGTAGCTTGAGAGAACATTGAGGAATTAAATTTAAATATGTTCAATTATGAAGTTCTGATGTGTTTGATGGTGTGCATTGCCTGAGCCTACACTACATCAAATTATTTCAGTGAATATGTTAATGTAGATATTTTACTTAAGGAATATATGCCCATTATTTGTATACAGTTGAAATGGTTGATTTGCATATATATATATATAAATAATACTTCACTTGTATACATGTATTGTGAAAGTCAACATGTTCAGTCATTAAAATATATTGTATGCAATAAATTGACAATTGTATTCCAATTAAGAACATGTATTGCACTTATGTACATTAGCATTGTGTCATTATTAACCAGAAATGTATATGTAGATGTTTTGGTTTAGAAAAGACATAAGAATCTATGTGTGCATTAACTCTGTTATTATTTGTTTTATTTGAAATTATAAATCAAATGAACGTTAAAACAGTGTAATTAAAATGTGTTAATAATACTTATTCCCAAATAATATTACTTATAAGCTGGCATAAGTCTTATACATAAAATGATTTAGTCAATATTATCACTGTAATAAGAGTGACATGTACAGTGTTTCAGCTATAAGTTTCAAGGCATTTTCATAAATTGTATACATGTATCGCAATTTCCTTTCTCTGTAAGGCATGCCTACATTTCCACCTTCTAATCATAATACCTAAAGTGTATATGATTTGTTCATTAATACTGGTAATAATGAAACATAAATTAAAAACATCAACACTTGTGCAGAAGAACTTATATTTTTTATTTATTTTTAATATATAACAGTCTATTGACAAAACAAGACCAAAATCGGACAAAAATTGACTAAGATAGAGGAATTTTCACACAACCTCCCAGCAATGTTTCATCAAACCTAGTTAAAGAAGTTATCATTGGTAGCAAAACAATTGATTAATTCGTGTTTTATAACAAAGTGGAATATAAAAATGTAAATTTACTAATAAATTATTAATGCTTGTCTAAACAAAAATCCCCTTTTGACGTAAAATTCTCCATCTGTAGGGCCCGCCACCTTTCCCCAAAAGGTGAAAAAACAATCACTGTCTAGGATGACCCTTGAAAGCTCGATAGCTTATTTCTGATGGGGTCCTTGTCCCCTTGGGTATAATACTTAACAAAACCACATGGAACATTATTTAGAGGGGGTGGGGTGGGTATTCATCACCTTTAGTGATAGCTCTGGTTTGCGGATAACTAAGCACAATCATGTGTAGAATTTTCTTCACAGTTCCGTTTTCTTAGCACTGGTAACAAATAACACCGTATTGTCTGAACAGAATAGACGTTTTAACATGTTGTACACAAAGGGCTGTCCAGAAATGACTACGTTTTGTAGGCACAGAATAGACGTGTTGGCAGCGTGTCTGTACAAATAAACTAACTAGTGCGAACACTTCCTTTCAGGATCCTTTGAATTGCCAGTAGAGTTGGCCAGCCATGCACACAAAATGAATCAGCAACCTGAAATAAATACAAAAGCAAGAATTATACAGTAAGTTCTACTAGCATCAGCTACTTAATATACAGTAACGTGATTGGTCTTTTGAGCATTATACGAAATCAAATCAAATTAACTACCAATACGCATTACTGCTTACACTGAATTAGTTCCTGAACACTTATCCGAATATCCAAAATAGACATCAAGTTAATTTGGGTGAGCTTTTTAAAGAAACTAAAATTTATACTGCAATGGCAAGCATGCGTATTAACAGACAAGACAAAGGTTGAATGAAAGGCGGAACGATATGAAAACGACAGGTACAGAAGTACCTAATTTTCAAGATCGTTTAAAATTGCCTATAGAAAGTAATGTACCTCAACCATCTTGATTTAACCGGTGTTACCATAGGAGATTTGGGTGATGCCAGACCTTTACCACGAAGTAAATAAAGATCGGGTACCAGAATAAAGACTTTGGATCCAATCGAGCTAATAAATAAATAAATTGATTAAAACTAAACGTATATACATGTATTTGAGTTTCCGCTTGTAAAGACAAAACTATTTGGTGATTAAAAACTAGTTTATTGTGCGTTTAAAAGCAATGTTTGTTCTTAACTTTTATTCCATTTCAAAAAGAAATATATGTTAATTTACTTTATTTTTTTAACTGTATTTGTGCCACTATATATGTTGTTAGATCGTCTATACACACTTAAACGGCACGTTACAAGTATTTCCAATATATTTTTATGACATTAATGTTATATCGCTTCTTTATATACATTTTTTTTGAGGGGGGGGGGGGAGAATCGTTTACACACAAACATATATTATGTAAATTCCCCAATATTTAAATATGTCACTTTTAAATTGCTTATTTTAAAACACGAATAATGTCTTCGAAACCTGTTTACGAATGGTTTAGTCCTATGAGTCTTGATCATTTAAAATAATTGCTCACGGAAATTGATTGTAAACGCGATATTTAATAACTATATAATTGTAAGCAGTCTTTCCGACGCAATCCAGATGGAAGTAACGGCGTGAACTGACATTCTTCTGATCCAGGAATTTTTAAGTCTACTTGTTGATGCTTTCAGAATTATCCTTAATTTTCTTTCGCGAAATAATTATGTTTAAATATCTGAGTTATATTCATGAACGAGTTATTAAGTAAAGTACAAATGTAAAATAAGATAGCTTTGGTTGACAGCAAGGACACTGTTAATGGTAGTCTAGTTATACAAGCAAACTATAATCTAGGTTATCTCAAAATATCATCCTGAAATGTATCTCAAAATACTCCAAAATATCGAAAACATTAAAAAATTAGAAGCAATACTAAGGTAAATCGATATAGTTGTGGAAAGGTCACTGGATGTGTGTATGAGAGATGAACAAAAGTCCCTGGCGTAGGTTTGAATTTTATTCAGTTGGTTAGCATAATAATGAAGGTCTGAAATACAATATAAAAATAAATGCATTTCAATGCATTCGCTATTCATATATATCATATATCATTATATATATATATATTCAAATTAATCAAATGCAATTGAATAAATACAGACAATACATAAAGGAAAATGAACTTTAGGAATAAATACATCTTTTCAATTTATAAGAAAAATATAAAATATTATTCATTTAATTAATATTACAATTTTAATATAAATAAAACAATTGCAAGACAATAAAAACAATTCGTACAATTCAAACAGTTTAATTTAAATAAATAATTAATGAAAGAATGAAAGAAAAACTAACCACAGCTGAGTACTAAGTAGAATTAAAGTAATATTCAAACATTATACTCGCTTATTTTTCTATAGACAATGAACAAAATGAACAAAATTATCGTTGTTAAACTGCCCATAAACAACGCAAAAAGAAGTTCCGATTCTGAGCGGAGCAAAGTAAAGAGTTGTTCCAATTGCAATTGTAAAATATTTGTCAAATCATGTTACAATCGAAATAATTTTCGCATTATCGTTGTTAATCGGCCAATAAACAACTCTTTATTGTTCTGAGGCTTGGCTATTAAACTACTCGGTTTCATTCCTACGCATCAGAACTCCAAATCGTTGTTTATTGGTCGATAAACAACGATGAATCAAAAAATATATTTTTTAAAATAACAAATGGCATAAGCCACCTACAAACATGTTATCCACCGCGCCCAAGAGAACCCGGTTGCTTATTAGGGCCCCGCAAATTTTGTGCGGTGCCCTATAGTAATCACGTTGTCTGTCCGTTTTTTCGTCTGTCCATCTGTCCGTCTGTCCGTCCGTCTGTCCGTCCACATTTTTCATGTTTTTCTGTCATAACTTCGAAACCGTTTCAGCTATTAATTTGAAACCTCATGGGTGGATAGATCTCATTAAGTAGAGGTGCGGTGCACAAGAACCATTACTCTGCACTTCATGGTTCTGCCCTTTGTTAATTGTTCATACTTCGTTTACGCCTGGAGCATAACTCTTAGATTATAGGAAGTATTAACTTGAAATTTCATAGGTGGATAGATCTCATTGAGGAGAAGTGCAATGCACAAGAACCGTTACTCTGCACTTCATAATTCTGGAGTTATTGCCCTTTGTTAATTTTTCACTTTGAGGCGGAGTCAACTTTTGGTTTCAGCTCTCTAACTTGAGAACGAATTGAAATGTTTTAATGAAACTTCATCCATAAATACCTTATATCGAGACCTGGCTTGGGATTACATAGGGGGTGGATGCGATCACTGTCAAGGTCGCCTTTACAAAAAATAGAAAAACGGTTTCCGCTCAATTACTCGAGAACGAATTGAGCTATTGTAATTCAACTTCATACATAGATACCTTTTATCAAGACATCGCTAAGGATTTCATAAGGGGTGGGTGGGATCAAGGTCAAGGTCACCGTTACTGAAAATAGAAAAACGGTTTCTCATCTTCAAACATGCTATCATTCGGGGCCCGCTGCCACTCCTGTAACTAAGCTCTAGTATATAAATTTGCGAGAGGTGTGCGCCCTTAAAAACCAATCATATTAACACTTGCATTCTCACTTTAGTAATATACAATCTGATTGGGTCGGATATTGACGGTCAACCCAGGAATGCACTGACCAGTTCTCACGATGAAATACGAACTCTCACGAATACATACCTCGATCACTCACGGAGACTCACGACCTTTTAAGAACACTTACGATCGCACAGGAAAATCGGATCGGTGAATCAAATTAACGGTATTGAACCTGCTATCCGTAAAATTTATAATAAAAAAAGGAAAAACATGTTATTTTAACAATGTGACAGAAAACATGCATTGACAGTGTGCCCAATAATTACAATGACACTTAATAAATCGGCAAAAACGGACAGAAAATAACAGACATAGAGACAAGTTAAAGCAGAGACGAAAACGTGGGTAAAATTTATTCAGCGTACCGTTGTACTTTATAAATAATTATTAATTGACTTTATAATATTAAACGAGAATCTGGTCAGTTTGATACAATGTAAACCTCGCCAATAAATTTCAAAACTCGGCCAATACGGAAAAAACGCGGCCAATATGAAAAAACGCGGCTGTCAACACGCTGTCAACACGCCGGCATCATCTTCACAATAACAAGTGCGGATTTAGCTGAAAAGCGGCTGGTGGAAGGCTAAAGTTTAAACGTAAGGAATTTGACAATTATCTTAGTAAATATTCATTTTATTTCACATTTAGTTGTCGTAGTCAACTTTTCAAGAATGTTAAGCATAATGTTTGCCGATTGACAATGTTTTTACGCTGGAGCATACTTGGACTTTAAAAAAAAATATTCTTAAACAAATGCTTTAGTAAATTAGACTTTTAAAAGTATAGTTTCTGGAGTCAGAGTCTATTCTTCATTCTTAAGTCTAAGAATGTTTACAGTAAACCTAAATAATGAATTGATGAATACTTACAGGTTTGACAAGACTCGGTCGGATAACAGTGCATATCGACTGGTGGTGTTAAACCTTTTGCAAATGTCTCGATTAAAAATTTTACCAATTATTTTATGTACTGTTCGGTTGTAATATTTCACAATACACAGTTAAAAGAATAATAACACTGTTAATAATTAATGCTGGCATTGTTACATTTTATTTATATCAAAACATTAGTTGTGACAGATCTAACTTGTACTATTAAAACTGAAAGATGCTGAATACTATTTATATTAATATCGAAACAATAGGTTTGATACTATTAAAACCAAAATATGCTGCATAATAGTATAAAGTTAATTAATAAAATTGTCATTAATTAGTTGTAGCCATCGGCCTACGTTCACCGGCCAATACGTCTGTCTTTAGCCCAATAACAAGGCCAATATGAATTCAACTAATTAATAACATTATATTATAAATCAATAATTCCCGACTATCTTCGTTTATAAAATAAATGCGATTATCTCGAATTTATAACTCAAATGTGCAGTTATGTCAAAGTATTTTTCTATTCCAACACGTATTTTCACATTTATTTCTATCTGTTTATCAATTTAACAATTTCGCTCAGGGATTATTTCAATGTTGTCTAATTTTAATAACATTGTACAAAATATTGATAATTCGAGTAGAATTTCAATTAATGAAACCTTAAATAAGTTTACAGATACTATTCGCAGTGTTGCGGACCCGTTATTCTCTAGAACGTCTAATTTCAAAACAAACCCTGGTTTCAATATTGATAGTTGTGCAAGTGGTGGAATTATAGTGTATATTAGAGATAGTATACGAAACGGAGTATCAGTTGTTAAAAATGAAATAGATTGTTTAGTATGGATTAAACTTGATAAACAATATTTTAATACGGACACTGACATGTATATTGGAGTAACATATATAGCACCCGAAAATTCTCCGGTTCACACTCTATTTGATGGGGATATTTTTAAGATTATTGAATCGGATATTAATACATTCAGTGAACTAGGTTCGGTGTATGTAACGGGAGACACAAATTCAAGAATTGGCCGAAAGCAAGATTATATTGCGTATGATCGTTGTTTAAGTGATCTCGATTTTCTAGACATTGACCATCCTATGCCTAGGGCAACTTGTGATATGAATTCAAACCGTTTCGGGGACGCAATGCTAGATTTATGTATGGCCACAAATCTTCGAGTCGTTAACGGTCGATTACATAACGATAAGAATATTGGTAGAACAACGTGTTTTACTCACAATGGTCAAAGTTTAGTTGACTATCTAATAACACGGTCGGCAAATTTTGAAAATATCGTGCACTTTGCAATACAAGATTTTAATGAATTTTCTAATCATGCACCCCTTGAATATAATTTAAAAACGGGTACAGCTAGCAAAAAATATACGCGAGGACCAAAAACATTTGTTAAATGGAATTCCATTCACCGTGAAGCTTTTATTTCTGAATTATCGATCGATATTGCAAATCTCGAGTTAAGTCTAATACGCGGGATAGAAAATAACTATGATACAGAGGAGCTAGCTACAATTTTCACCCATTATCTTACGTCTAAAGGTAATCCTTTTTTCGCACACACGATTAACTCCGATGCAAATAAATTCGATGCACACGATAAAAACAAACAAAAATGGTATAACGCGGAGTGCGAACGAAAACGTAAAGAATATAGGGATGCTTTAAACAATTATAATAAAAGTAACAACGAAAATAATCGCCAGTCAGTATTAGAAAAAAAGAAATCATACAAATATTATTGTCGTAAATGCAAGACAGATTTTAATCGAACGTTGGGACGCAAGATGGACAACATGAAATCTAAATCAGCTAAAGAATTTTGGAAAATGTTCAAAAAAAGATCTCCGAATCCGAACGGAGAAACAATTGAATTAATGAGTTCGTTGAACACTTTAAAAACCTTGCTAAAAATGAAGGTATTATAAACAATGAAAATAGTATAAATTTTGTTCGCAATTTTGACAGTAACCACAACTCGGGCAGTTCTTACCCGGAGCTCGATAGATACATATCATTTGACGAAATTGTTATGGCTACGAAACGATTGGGTAATAATAAGGCGTGTTCTTCGGACAATGTTATATACGAATATTTTAAAGAGAGTGTCCATGTAATAGGCCACGCATTGGAACTGTTATTTAATCATATTCTCAGGTCCGGGAAATTCCCACGCAGCTGGTCAACGGGCCTGATTATTCCTCTTTATAAAAAAGGCGATCCGTCATTACCAAACAACTATCGAGGCATAACCCTTGTGAGTTGTTTTGCCAAGCTATTTACTAGTATCCTAAACGAACGCTTACAAAATTGGGCTACTGCAAATGAAATTTTAACTGACGCGCAGTTCGGTTTCAAACCGGGCTATAGTACAGTCGACGCAATATTTGTCCTCCAATCATTGATTGAAAGTCATATAAATAATAAACAAAAACTATTTTGCTGTTTTGTCGATTATTTAAAGGCGTATGACTTGACGGATCGTATGTATCTCTGGTATAAGCTCATTCAGTCTGGTATCGATGGCAAATTATTGTCCGTATTTCGATCTTTATATAATCAGATTAAATTGGGTGTTAAACATATGAATAGTACCTCCGATTTTTTTGAATCCGAGATCGGTTTATTACAAGGAGAGATATGTTCGCCGATTATGTTTTCATTATTCTTAAACGACATTGAGTTGCACTTACAAGCTGATATAAATGCGGTCATTACTATTGATCAGTTATCAATTTACCTTCTATTATTCGCCGACGACGCAGTATTAATCTCCGAATCCGCAGAGGGATTACAATCTTCACTGAACAATTTGCAAGAGTATTGCAACAAGTGGAATATAACCGTAAATATCGACAAGACAAAAATTGTTATCTTTCATAAAGGCAGATTACAAAATGGATATAGTTGGGTGTATAACAATAATCCAATTGAAATCGTGAAAATTTTTAATTATCTAGGAGTAGTAATGTCAAGCAGCGGCGCTTATATACAAGCCACAAATACTTTATCAGCCAAAGCGCTAAGGGCGATGAACTGCTTATTTACTGTTACGAAATCTTTGAATGTGCCTGTTAAAATCATGTTTAATCTGTTTGATGCCTATGTTGCCTCGATTCTTAATTATGGAAGCGAGGCGTGGGGATTTAGTAAGGCGGAAAATATTGAGCGAGTGCAACGCAAATTTTGTAAATGGCTTTTAAATGTGAAAGCGTCTACAAACTCAAATGCTTTGTATGCCGAAGTAGGTAGATACCCGATGTATATATGTCGATATTTACGAATAGTTAAATATTTCGTAAAATTGTTTAATGAAAAATCGTCCAACTGTATTTTAAGCAATATTATTCGTAGACAGTGTAAAGAGGCATGTGATAACCCTCACTCCAAGTCATGGGCATCAAACGTTCGGAAACTTTTGCAAGAATCAGGTTTTAATGATGTTTGGTTATATCCTGAATCTGTTAATGTTAACAATTTTATTACAATTTTTCGCAATAGATTACAAGATGTGTTCATTTCAAAATGGCGAGGTTATGCACATGAAAGTTCATCATTATTTCTTTATAAGGAATTGAAACCCATTTTCGAAAGATCCATGTATTTAGATAAAATGGAAAATTCAAAATTTAGAAACATAATAGCAAAATTGAGATTGTCCTCGCATGTTCTTTTCATAGAAACTGGTAGGCACCAACACATTCCAAGACATGAGAGAATATGTAAATTGTGTACTCTGAATGAAATTGAAGACGAGTACCATTTTGTTCTAATATGTCCTTTATATGTCAATTTGAGAAATACACTTATACCTGACGTTTACAAAAGAAGACCAGGTATGTTTAAATTTTTACAATTACTGAATGAGACCAGAAAATCTGTATTGATACGTCTTGCAAATTTCTGTATTAAAGCCTTTAAACTTAGATCCGATAATATATAGATTTATGAGAGTATACTTTTTGTTCCCAAATTGACTGTGTGTATAAATATCTTAAAGCATAAAATTTTTCCAACCAATTTTCAGATTTTAAAAACATTCACTAAACTTTGTTAAAACAGAGCGAGCCCTCTCATAAAATCCTGGCATTCTCACGCAGTCATATATTTGTAAAAAAGTCATAAATTGTAATTGCATGTTTGTACTTTCACATGTTCTTTTTTGTTATTATGACGCATGCGCAATTATGTTTGCCTAATGGCGTGTATGTATTTGACGATGAGCTGTATATGCTTTAGTCATAAATAAACTTTCTGTTCTGTTCTGTTCTGTTATAAAAAATGCGGAATGGTTCGATAATGAGTGCATTACCGTTCGGAGTTTGTATCAAGATGCTTTGCGTGTTTTTAATTTGGACAAAACAAATGTAAATAGAGAAAACTTGTGTGTACAAAAGAAGTGCTATAAAGACCTACTTCGCAAGAAGAAAAATTGTTGCTACAGAAGAAAAATGACGGAAATAGAAAATTTAAGAAAACATAAGCCTAAGGAATTTTGGAAATTTTTCAAATTGAAGAAAAACGTTATAAAAAATAAAATATCACTTGAGGAATTTACAGAGTTTTTTGAAAAGTTGAGTAGCAACTCGGCAGGTAATTATAATGCGGAAGCAGAGGACTTCTGTTTTTATAACGATTTTAACTCAGAAAATTCTACTTTCCCTGAACTTGATAAACCTATATCTGTCGAGGAAGTTATTTTTGCAATAAAGCATTTTAAACGAAACAAATCACCGGGTAGCGACTGTATTTTAAACGAATATTTTTTTAGAATGCAGCGATATTCTATCTAACCATTTGTGTGATTTATTTAACGGTATATTTTTATCTGGTTATTTTCCGGATAAATGGACAGAAGGAGTAATTATTCCCCTGCATAAGAAGGGCCCTGTTAACGATGTAAACAACTACAGAGGGATTACACTAGTCAGTTGTTTCTCAAAAGTATTTACCACTATTTTGAATAAGCGCATCGTAACATTTTGTAATGAAAATAACAGTATCTCGGATGCGCAGTTTGGTTTTAGGAAAGGTTGCTCCACAGTGGATACTATTTATATATTGATGTCAATTGTGCACAATTATTTAAATCAAAATAAACGCTTATATGTAATATACGTGGACATGTTAAAATGCTATGATAGTATCTATCGTAATGCGCTATGGTTAAAATTATATAAGTCGGGTATACAGGGTAAATTGCTTAGAATAGTGAAAGATATGTATACACATGTTAAATCATGCGTTAAATCATGTACATCATACTCAGATTATTTTAATTATGCAGTAGGCTTAAGACAAGGGGAGGTAATGTCGCCGATGCTGTTTTCTTTGTTTGTTGAGGACTTGGAACTTTACCTTCAAGATAGCATTAACTCTGGTTTAAATCTTGATGAAATTGTGTTGATTTTATTATTATTTGCCGATGACATGGCTATTTTAGGCAAAACACCGGAAGAAATTAAATCGCATTTAGATAAATTATATGTATATTGTAATTCTTGGGGTCTAAATGTTAACACCACAAAAACAAAAATAATGGTTTTTAGAAAGAGAGGGGGGTTAAAACGAGGTGAGAAATGGACATACAATGGCAACGAAATTGAAGTAGTTGATAGTTTTAACTATCTAGGTACAGTAATAAGCTATACTGGGAGTTTTAAACTGAACCAGGAACATTTAGTTGGTAAAGCCCTTAAGGCAATGAATACTTTATTGTATAAATGCAAGGAATTTGACATAAAACCAAAAATATTTTGCCAGTTATTTGACTCTTTCGTAGGTTCTATATTGAATTATACATCTGAAATATGGGGTTTCATAAAATCAAACGATATAGAACGTATTCATTTGAAATTTTGTAAAAGATTGCTACATGTTAAGATAAACACATGCAATGTTGCTGTATATGGAGAATTAGGTCGATATCCATTGTATATAAACAGGTTTGTGAAAATTATTAAGTATTGGTTTAAAATTCTTGGCAGTAAAAATATCATCATCCAGGTTATTTATAAACAAGCTCTGAGTGATTGTTATAAAGGTTATACAAACTGGGTATCGAATGTTAGAAAGTTGTCAAATGATTATGGTTTTAGTTTTGTATTTGATAATCCCAATTCTGTACAAAGTAGCAGTTTTATTAATGAATTCAAATGTAGACTGGTTGACAATTTTAAACAAGACTGGTACGGTAAAATTAGCAACAGCTCTGTGTTATATATGTATAAACACGTTAAAACTACTTTAGAGTATGAAGCATACTTAGATTTACTTCCAAGACGTTTGCGCTTATTTTTTGTCCGACTAAGGGTTTCAGTACATCCTTTAAGAATACAAACTGGCAGATACTCTAGAAATAACATAACAAGGAATCAACGTTATTGTTTGTGTTGTAATGATATGGACATAGAAGATGAATATCATTTTATTTGCGTATGCAGTTGTTACACCGTACTAAGGAAGAAATACATTAACCGTATTTTCTATGTTAATCAATCTGTATATAAATTCCATCAGTTATTAGCTTCATGTGACAAACCCATCTTATTAAATGTATGTAAATACATCAAAGAAGCATTAGATATTAGAAATTCGATCATAAATGAAACTGTGTAGTTAATTGTCCTTACCACCTTTGCTTTCTTTGTTTGTTGTTTATTTTGTTGTTTTGTGTTGCTTGTTTTTTGTTGTAATATTGCATTACTTGACCGATTGTGTGTGTCTGACCTTGTTTGGTTATATACATTTTTGCTCGTTCTACCTAATAACGTGACAGAAAAGAATATTTGTATTAATGTATGAAGACGATGTACTATTGTATAAGTCTGAATAAACTGTCTGTCTGTCTGTCTCTTTATCTCGAAGTGTCGACACTCTACCGATCCATAACTTAGTCACACATTGCAAACTTCTTAACACCTCTTTCTTTATATTTAAACAAGCATTGTGTTAACTTTAACACAATACTTGACCACAGTTGTACAGTTCAGTATTTGTATACTGGATCTTAATTTTATAGTACGATTTATTGAACATTAAGACTAAATACTTCTAAAAAGTCTTAATTCGGATATGTCGAACACTGGATATCTCGAAGTCATTTGTGCACTCCCGCCGACTTCTAGAAAACGAAGTTCAGCTGTTTGTCGATTGACAATGTTTTTCAAACAGATATAACGACGGAAATATCATATTTTACCGATCTCTGACATATTTTATTTAATGGTCTTGAACTATATTTGTCATTGCAAAGAAATGAAATCCGAAACCGCTGGGTATTTTAGCTTCATCAAGCCAGATTTTCACAATTCAATTTCGGCGCTCTAATACTAATTTGCAGATTTAATATGCAAAGCCATTGTACAGTGATATGCGGACGATATGTAATTGCAATTGATATCAAAGTCATTATAGTTGTAGAGCATTGACAATTTTTTATCACCGCCAAGGAGATTATATTCTTGCTGGCGTTGCTTTGTCTGAATATGTGTCTCTCTGAGTGCTAATTTGTTTGTTAATTGTCAACTTAACGCAGCAAAGAGTTATGAAAGGATTTGCATGATTTCGTTCCGGGTAAAAACGCTTCAAATTGGTCATGGAATATATCAAGATTTTGGAATAAATGCGGATCACCGTCTGGATCCAGGTCTTTTAAAGGATGTTTTTTTAAAGCCACAGTTCATATAATACAATTTAATATATTTTAAATTTGCATTTGTTCTAAGGAACGTTTATGACGTTTATTCGACGGAAAACTGTTCCTTCCTTATTTACGAAAGGCATTTTATAATGTCTATGTTCGAGAACGCTGGGTAATAACGGAATATACATTAATATACATGCTGATTTACTCAAGAGGCATCGCCAGCTACAGCATACAGATAACCATTCGATACAAAGTTTAGCAAAACGTTATTTTATTTTACCGATTTCAATGCGGATTTTAGTATTTTTTTCGGTAAAATTGACTTCTATTGAACATATAATAACTAGCGTTATAAACTAATTCACACTTCTCGTATATATATATATATATATATATATATATATATATATATATATATATATATATATATATATATATATATATATATATATATATATATATATATATATATGTTTCTCACATATAGTGCGTATAATGCGTATAATTGGTTTCATATTCTAAAGCATATGAACTACGTTTATTCTAAAGCATATGAACAAGGTTTTCTTGGAATGATTTCGCTGATAGCTCTTAAGATTCCCGAGATGCCATATTCCAGACAAATCTCACGTAATACATTATATTTAAATGCAAACTTGTTTTTTTCCATGTTATTCCCTAACAGTGTGCTAATTCTTAATTAGTAACAACTATACGAACTAAAAACTATGCAATTTTGCTAAGGCAATTTTTGGAGTATTTTCCAAACCAAACCCACACATGTTTGTTATTAAAATTAAGTACATGATTATTCTGTTCAGGAACGTTATTACTTGCAGTTGTTCATTTGGTATTTTCGGAATGAAGCGGTTTAAAAGTTCAACAGAAATGTTTATAAGAGACCGAGTTATGGATTTGTGTGTAACTTTATATTATTTACAAGTGTTGAATTATCTTTTAAAGGTTTCACAAATTAATACTTGACCTTATAAAGAACACGTTACAAAAATCGTACTAACACAATTAAGACGAAATTAAGATGTTTAATACGGCCACTGAGATGGTATTCATAACAATCTAGGTACAAACCTCAGTAAATGTCTTAAAATCATGTTAGTGACATATGGTGTCCTAAATTAGTTTGTGTTCCACGTTTATCTTGCATTATAAGGTGTTCATCCGGTACAGAATAAACGGATGCTTTTTATAAAAACATGATAAATGTATTCCTTAAATAAGTAGGAGCTTCAAGTTTATCTTGCATTATAAAGATTTTTTCTGGTGAAGAATTAACGGATGCTTCTTATAAATCCATGTTTCAGATACATGTATAAAATAATTGAATTCCATATATAATTTCATATACATGTATAAACCAATTTAATTCCCTTTACAATCTCAGATACATGTATAAACTAATCGAATTTCATATACAATTTCGGATACATGTATACAATACTTGAATTTCATATTATTATTGATTCATTACGTACGTGTATAACATAATGTAAGATTAACCACAAGAGTCTTATTAACGTTTCAAATTAACAAAAAAAAACATTGTGTTAATAGAGGTAGTTAACGAACATGTTATATAGCATTTGGACACATATTTAGTGCAAGTCTTGAACTAAGTGGTCTAATTTATTGAGATGGTCATTATTTGTACCTCATTTCTAGTGTTCTTTCGTATAAAATACACTGTAGTTTAACAGTTACATACGTGACATTCGAGTATAGAGATTTGGTAAACACAATGTCAATTTGCATATGATTTGCATATGATTTGCATATGATTGACATTTGTAGGACCGCCTTTTTCGCAATCAGTAGAACGCATCATAATAATATAGTGCTGTTTCTTCTTTTCCATAGTAGCATTTACAAAACTACAGTACGTGTAGTTATATTGTGTTTGGAAAAAAAAACATTTCGCTCACAAAATTTTCTAATTTTAAAAAGTCGTGTCATATTGCAGAATACTAGAAAACAAAATGATTTTTCTTGGAGTTATAGGACTTTGAAAATTTCTTAAATATATTATATAGTGCGCAATTCCTGTCCAGGCTATTTCTCAGCAACTAAAAGCCAACTTTCAATGAATCTTTATGGGACGCTTCAGTACCAAGAGGAGGTGCGCATTATACCAAGATGTTCCACTTCAATGATTGTTTGTCGAAGTTATATGACTTTTAAGATTTCTGAAATTAGTTAATAGTGCACAATTAATTGTCATGCTATTTCTTACCAACTACTACCCAGATGCAGATGTAAATAAAAACAGTTTCGGTGGCAGATTCATATCGAAAAAAAAATGAATATATAATTCACAACACTGTATTGATGACAATGGAAATTTTGTAGCTATTGACATTTCAGTGCGTGAAACACGTTTCACTTTGTTCTGTCTCTATCGTCCTAACAGTGACACGCTATCATTTTATACACATGTTTAAGGGTAATAGATGAAATTGGTAATGAGTCCTTAATAATGTGTGGGATTCTAACATGGTTTAAAAAAACAGAACTTGATTATTGTAACTATAAAAATATTAATAATCCTAGGGCAAGGGTCACACTATTGGAACAATACGATCTTATGGACCCTTTTCGTGAAAAATATATTTCAAGTGAAAGATACACATGACGCAGGTCTAATCCGATACAGCAAGCTATTTTTGTTTTCATTGTTCAAATATGTTTTCCCATTTTGAGTCTACTTCTATTCAGTACAGCTTGCAGTCTGATCACTCCTTGATACTTTTAAATTTAGAGTTTTTCAGTTTTTCTCATTCATCATGCTTATTGAAGCATAACAACTAACTTCTGTCAGACCCAAACTAGGTAAAAGAAATTAATTAAAAGATCGATCAAATTAAAGAACAATATGTTCTTGTTTATACAATTACACAAATCTAAGGAGTGTTTCCGATAACGAATTGCATTTCACAATTAGTGATTTTTTATAGAAAGTCTTCTAATGGAAATAAGAGGAAAAGCTATTTTCATACGAAGCATATGAAAAGTAAAAGAAAGTATATAAGAAAAATAACTATTGGAAAATATAAATTTTTAGAACAAAATTTTTCACGAACTAATTTGGAAGAGTTGCAGGTATTAAAACAAGATAGACTATGATCTTTTACAAAGAATATTATTGAGCTTCTTTTCATAACTTTGTCTTTTCCATTTTGTAACATGAAAATAATTTTCTTCTTGGTTATAATGACAAGAAAAAATGATGCTGTGAGCAATGCTTTTATTTATGCAAAACAATATCTATATAAATGCAAAATGTCATCTGAAAAGCCAAATGTTGAAAATGCAAGAAATTCTACAAACAATACAATATGAACGCTTAAACAGCATTGCCGTCTCTCAAAATTAAATTTAAAAAAATTAATTAGCATGGGAGGAATCGTTAGCAAATGTATTGCTCTCGACAGATTATAAACCTGAATTGTAATCACTTGTTTCTGCTTATTACTCAATACCTATTATGTGTGTTTGTTTTTCTTGACATATCTTTTGTTAAAATATCATATCTCCACATAGAGAGAAAATTGTCTGGCAACATAACATTTACATGTATAATGTTTTTCTTCTGTTATCTTTCATTCTTCCAGATGATTCTTTTGCGTTTGAGATCCTCATATTCATTTTAACAAGCTCGGTTGTGTAAACACACACATTGTACTAAATTAAAATAAAAACCTTTCTTACCTCTATGAATGATAACCTATATTATGCATATATAAGTTCATATGCTATACAATCTGCACTATATGCAACATAGATCACAAGGATTTGTTTCTTACATTTGTCACGAATTTAAGTCTCAAGGACATTTGTTATTTAAATTATCTTTTTGTGTACTTTTGAATTTTGCTTTCCCTGTTTTACATGCTTCTCATCTTTCTCCTTCTGTCCTATTTTTGGTCGCTTAATGGATTAACTGGTTGATTGTGGTTATTAAGTATGTATTTGGAGTGTGTTATATGTTTGTATAGCATGTTCTGTATGTAACTATGGAAATGTATATTATTCGACCAAATAACAAGAGCTGTCAGAGGACAGCGCGCTCGACTATTCGAAGTACATATTTTGGATAGTGAAAGGGGCATACATTTGTTAAAATACTATTTTTCAGTGAAGCCTTGTATAGTTTATACATTTTTGGAAGAAACACTTTAACCACAAAGTCTATGTAAAAAGTGGGCTTACTCTGTCAAAATACAAGAGTTATGGGTAATGTCCCAGATACTAGAGTTAATGACAAAGGTTAGTACCAAGTTTCAAGTGAATGACTTATGTAGTTTTGAAGTAACAAAACTTTTGAATATAAACTTTAAACAGAAAATATATGTGAAAAAGGTGCATAAATCTGTCAAAATACAAAACAGAGTTATGGGGAATGTTGCTCCTGAAACTGGAGTTGATGACAAAGGTTAGTTCCAAGTTTCAAGTGAATAACTTATGTAGTTTTGAAGTTACAAAACTTTTGAATATAAACTGTAACCGAAAGTCGATGTGAAAAAGGGGCATAACTCTGTAAAAATACACAACAGAGTCATACGGAATGTTGCCCTTGATACTGGAGTTGATGACAAGGGTTAGTTACAAGTTTCAAGTGAATAACTTATGTAGTTGTGAAGGTACAAAACTTTTGAATATATACTTTAACCAGAAAATCTTAGTAAAAAAGGGGAATAACTCTGTCAAATCACAAAACAGAGTTATGGGGAATGTTGCCCCTGACACTGGAGTTGATGACAACGGTATATTCCAAGTTTCAAGAGAATAACTCGTTTTCAAGTTACAAGACTTTTGAATAAAATCTTTAACCACATTCAGACGCGGACGCTGATACCGACGCCGACGCCGGGGGTAGAAGGAAAGCTCACCTATTCTTCGACTAGTCAAGCTTAAATAGAAAACAAATCGAAAACAGGTTAATTGATGATTAACAACTAAGTATGTGTTGGTTTTCGAAAAGAAACAACGTGAACCGTTAATGACACGTTTGACGGATGTAGTTCTTTCAGTGCCATATACAGAGTGTCCACACACCTTTATTTGTTAGGTATATTCACTTTTATCCCATCATCAGGCATGCATTAACAAAATAAACCCCCGTGGAATAAACTTAACTTGATTCACCCACTGTGGGATCAAGCAACACGCGCAGTTTAATGATGTCATCTTGTTGATATTATGGACGTCATTTAAAAAAAATTCGTAATATTTAGTGTGTTTTCTTTCCTTTATTTTCAAAAGAAAAACATAAACTGATGAGATAAATAGAATACTTGTTTTCTAAGGCTCGTTAAATAATCTTATCTTTATTTAACACTAACCTAGTATTGTCTATGTATTCAATAAACACCTTTCCATCTAAATGTGGCGCTTCATCGATGATTGCAGTTTTGCAATTTAAATATCCCCTATAGTCGTGATGCACGTTGTTGGTGCTAATTTGTATAACGCGCCGTCAGCGTAAAACACGCTGTGAGGTTAAGTATGAAATCACACAATTTGTCGTAATATGGTTCGTTATTAAAAGCATAAACTATTTTGAACGAACATTTACAACAACGAGCAAGCGATTACATTAGCGATCATTCATTTTTTGTTCCATAAAAACATATTTATAATTACGTGTTTACATTAGCATTGAAGACAAGATATATAATCGTATGCGTATACCGTAGTATGATACCAATATTAATGCGGGAGTCTTAAATTATCATAGTCTTTAATTAAGAATGCAATCAACTTCGTCAATGGAGGAAAGAATGTCAAGCTGCAGGGATTTTGGGATGTGTCCTTTTTTACATCTCAACTCGGGGCACAATTGAACTATGGAATCCGATGATGGGTTTAGAACGGATCCTTCTATATCTAAGACTAGAAAGTTATTCGTAATACATTCCGTGGATCACTTCTGCATCTGCCGGGTATCTCGCCCCCAGGCTATCGACCTTCTCTCGCTCGTAAAGCGCGCGCTTGTCGTTGCCTGAAAAAAACGAAGCCATGTGTGTACTTGGGTAAAACATTTATTTTGTGTGACAATGCACAATGCAAAGATTACACGTATTTAGTATGTTTCGTCTAGCGAAAATGTTGTTTCTTAAGAATACATAAAAACTGGTAATCTGAAATAGGGAGCAGAAGATAACACTTGTTATTTACCTCAAATAGATAGTTCTCGGCGTCTTCGGCCGTAAACGGCGCAGATATGTTGCCTTGAGGGACAAGTCGTTTTGAGGGAACCGCGTCGACGACGATCTCTGGGTTTTTCGAGCATTGTCTTATGTAAGAAGGACCGCGGAAGTCATTGTCTCGATGTCGGGATTCTCGCAGCCAGAAAAGTGTCCCAAAAGATAACTGTCGCACGTGTCCCACGACAGCCGGCTGGTTGCAGTCATGACTGCCGCCGATATTATTGATTGGACACGGCGTAAACTGCGTATACCGTTTATTGGCTTGAAGTCGATTGGTTCCTTTCGGTCAATACTTTCAACATACCAAAATATTCTTCGTTTGCGCATGTCAGACCTCGATGTGACAAGGGCAGATAGAAATATTGGTATGCATCTTGAGCGTTTTGAATGAGAATATGTCTTCGTAGAATTGCTATGTAAAGTTGATATTTTAGGAATCCACCTGCGGCGTCCTGTACTCCAATGGTATGAGTTGTTTCGAAATAATAACGCACAAAATGTTGTAATTAAGAGTATTGCATACGTTTGCAATATGTCCGATGAACTGTCGTGATC
Organism: Congeria kusceri; assembly: GCA_027627225.1. Taxonomy (NCBI): domain Eukaryota; kingdom Metazoa; phylum Mollusca; class Bivalvia; order Myida; family Dreissenidae; genus Congeria; species Congeria kusceri. The sequence goes on from CM051039.1 coordinate 13,913,242, forward strand.
GATACTGGCAAGCACAGTCAAACGATTGTCTACGGTACTGTCGATACCATCTAACTCTTTAAATGCATGTCGGTTTATAAAACTAACGTGGATGGTGATCTCACGTCGGTGGAAATAAGAGGACTGTACACCTGTTTTGTTCTTGCAATTCTCATGTCATGGACATATGACAAAACTTTATGGGGAGGTTATGTTTCAACGATGTAAATTGTCCGATTGCAAGCTTTAAAATGGTGGGCTGGGAATCTCTCTGATATTTGAATGAAGTAGTGGAACATACCCCAAGCTTTTGTTTCCTTTTTCCACGAGCATCAATTGTCTCCTTTCGTTCACTGTAGTGTATTCATATCGTTCCAATTGTACATCAGGACCATCGGTGTTTTGTTTGGTTTCAACTTTTTATAAAGGTATACAATAACTCCATACTTCAAGCACTTTATAATATATATTATAATATCGAGACATCGGGAAGAATAAAAGGATTTTTCACTTTTCTGACACAATGTTAGCGCCGCAATGTCCGTTAAATGGCCATATATTGGCAAGTCTTTCAACTCTTCTTCTGCGTGGTGTTTTGCCTTTTCTTTTCTGTGGAATTACAGCAGCTGGTAAATAAGGATCTCGCTTCTACATGATATCTGCAGCAACACATTATCCTGTCTTTTTCATTTGCACACGAATGATGTACGGCTTAAGTCATTTCAGGATATGCCTCCTTAAAACTTAGGTTTGAGTTTTATCTAAAATATAGACATGATGTGTTTAATACATTTTGGAACCGATTCATACGCGTTTAATATCGGTTACATGACGGTCTAACAATGCTGGAGTCCATCCAAAAGTACAAAAGCAGCATTCTCTTTCGTATTTTCAGGGATCATCTCTTCCCTAGTTTTTCTTTCGGTATGAGTCCACGTTGATTTGTTCTAAGTCAACGCCTTATTTCGCAGTCATTTTCCAGATGAAATTCAATTTGCACGAATCCCTAACGTTTAAGCAAGAAGACGCTTCACTAAACTCTGCGCACTATTTTCGCCACTTGCAGAAGCCATTACAGTGTTAACAGATTCCGTTTAAGTATGCCTTTTGTAACGGCATAAAGACTGATAGACTGACGTATTCGGTTCATGTTACTGGAAGTTTAATGAAATAAAAATTATGTAGCGAATCAAACTCCTCTCAGTGGTTACTTCCCCCACAACGGTCTTCAGTAACGACCGCCAATACAAAGGAATCCTTCTCGCTTTCGAAGGATATATTTAAGAACAATTTGATTTGTTGATTTAATTATTATTTTATAATCTACGGTGATTGGTCCAGGTATATATATTAAGAGATAAGATGAATAAAAACGTAAACATAACAATGCCAAGATTTACTGTGTCCACGTTTGTTTTTCCTGCTTGTCCACGATTTTAATGCTCGCCATGTTATTTGACTTCGGTAATGTGAAACTTCGTGCCGGCAGGGATATAATTCGAGCTATGCTCGGAACCGGTTATATCTTTGTTTCGAGGCTGGTAGTGAATATTATACAGCACCAGTTTAAAGACAAGTAACCCGAAAGCGTATTCCATTGACGAATACAGTTGGTTGTTGTGGTTTTGTTTTTAAATTTATGTAAATGTTGGAACATCTGTTTTACAAACATTTTTTGTTGAGATATAGAATAACATCACTAGATTTCACTACTGTCAACATGGTTTTCACATTTGTAACTGGGATTTTCTATCCCCAATTCAGCACGACCTAGATTTGCTAATGGAATGGAGTTTTCCGTTTTTAGCCGATCAGCAGAGCGGTCGACAACACCTTGGTAAGGCACTACAATATGATTATCGTAATTGTAATTAGGATTTGCTACCCTCCATTCAACACGGTCTACATTTGCTAATGCATTTGAGTTTCCAGTTGTAAGCCGATCAGCAGCGAGGTCAACACATTCTTGATAAGGCACTATATCAAATACTTCATATCGCATCTTTGCAACCCTTATTCGAACTGTATCACCCAGGAAAGAAAACAATTTCAACAGCTCCATGCGACATTCCTTATACCAAACAACGTAGAGAAGAAGGTCCAAAAAGCAGTTAAACGTACAAATGGACTCTAGCATTAAACGAGCGTTTGTAATCCCGATGTTTGTAAAGCGAACGATAGAAATAACAAACAGATAAGAAATTGATGCAATGAAAATGGTTATCCAATAGACAAGAACAAGAGACGTAAACTTAAATACTTGCATTAATGCTTTAAAACTAATTTGTCTTTCGTTTATGCGGCTGTCTTTCTGGCGAACAATTAGGAATATCTTTCCGTAGCAAATCATACACACTATTAACACTAATGAAACCAACACCAAATAGTACGTGGTCGAAATTGTATTACATTTACCGGCTTGTTCAAACACAAGAGGAGATCGGAAGCGCAAGTAACATACTGCGTAACGGACTAGATAAAACAGCATATGGTCCAACACCCAGACACATATTGCAACAATTTTGACGAACCGGGTAGTGCACACCCGCATATATGTCATTGGCTGGTGGAATAAAAATAGCCTTTCTAAAGACATTAGCCCGATCGTAATGTATCCCAACCGAAGAGACGACATTGACATTGCGTGGATGGTTGTGTTTATAGACGGTAACATCACAAGCTTCCTTATCGACGATAATGCAACGAAAAAACAATTAAAACACAGCAATGAACTGATTAGGAATTTGGATGTTTGCGGAACCTTTCTTGTGAGATGCAAAGCTTTGATTGCCAATGCACAAGACACCAGCAAAATAGCACTAATCAATAGAAAAATGAGCTTAATTCCATAATGGTAATTTTCAATATACAATTCTTCATTGCTGTCAAGAAAACCATTCGATGTTTCTTCAATGTTAGAATGATTAAGCGAATCAATTCCAGCCTCTGTGAAGTTGTTTCTATCCATGATTATATATTATATAATCCAAAAGTGTCTTTTTGTTCAGTTTTTTTTTTTTCTTTTTTGCTTGCAGCTACAATCACAGATCCCTCTATTAAATTCACAAAAACGAACGTCCACAACAACTGTCAAGTACGCTTATCAATACTTTAAATGACTGGAGTTTCTTTAAGATTCTACTCGCTTTTATACCTGTTGGATATTGAGCACATCAGAATATACTGCAGTATTATTGCCAGAAGTGCGTCCAATAATACAGAAGTGCGTCCAATAATGTAACGGATATAGTTGAGTGTCTCCATATCATGATTCGTATAGGCATAACAGGAGCGGCGCTAACCGATTCCTACTCGATTGCATGATTTATTTCAACTAACAGTTTAGAACTGGCCCCATGACTACAAACATTCTAGATCTCGAACTCGGTCTCAACTTATAATATTGACCAATAAGAATGCTTGTCACATTTGCGCTTTGATTTCCATTGGATAAAAGTTTAAGACTAACACTAAGATGTTCAGTCATGGGGCCAGGGTTTGTGTTCCAGAAATATCTTAGATACAAATGTATCCTTAGCCTTAAAACTGTCATTTTTCTTCAGCATTTTTTCCATTTATACATAAAATACTGCTTAGTATTTACTTATTATCAACTTATTCTGGACTATTATTTACTTAACTGAAATTGGACTCCTCAATCTGTATGAAGTTTTAGAAATACTACCTTTAAAAAATTTGAAACTTAAGTGAAAATATTTTAAAGTTAACTTAAGATGTTTCTGGAATATGGCCCCTAAACCCTTGATCTTATTTTTCTTTAATGTATACGAATAGAAAAAAAGCACTGGGCATGTTTTTATTTCGTATATTTTATATGTTGTTAGATTTAAATATGGATGAATTTGGTACCAAACTTGAACTACTCAATAAATTTAATGTCCAAACATATTGATCAATCATTCAAAAGTTTACGTCATCCAAACGCAATAATAGTGATTGCAAAGGTTGCAAAGACGACCACGATACTTGAGTTTGATGTTTTCAAAGATTAAACACCACAAACCTAGTAGGCAATTGTACAAGATGCCTAATAACTTGTGTGAATAACTATTTGACTTCTTAGAGTGTCCACCCATTGGCGCATTGAACGGACGTACTTCAATAGTGAAGCCTTGTATAGTTTATACATTATTGGAACAAAAACTTTAACCACAAAATCTATGTAAAAAGTGTGCATAACTCTGTCAAAATACCAAACAGAGTTAGTGGTAATGTTGCCCCTGATACAAGAGTTGATGACAAAAGTAAGTTTCAAGTTTCAAGTAAATAACGTATATAGTTTTGATGTTACAAAACTTTTGAATATAAACTTTAACCAGAAAATCTAAGTGAAAAAGGGGCATAACTCTGTCAAAATACAAAACAGATTTATACGGAATGTTACCCTTGATACTGGAGTTGATGACAAAGGTTAGTTACAAGTTTCAGGTGAATAACTTATGTAGTTGTGATGTTACAAAACTTTTGAATATAAATTTTAACCATAAAATCTATGTGAAAAAAGGGCATAACTCTGTCAAACTACAAAACAGAGTTATACGGAATGTTGCCCTTGATACTGGAGTTGATGACAAAGGTTAGTTCCAAGTTTTAAGTAAATAACTTATGTAGTTATGAAGTTACAAAACTTTTGAATATAAACCTTAACCAGAAAATCTATGTGAAAAAAGGGCATAACTCTGTCAAGATACAAAACAGAGTTATATGGACTGTTGCCCTTGATACTGGAGTTGATGACAAAGGTTAGTTCTAAGTTTCAAGTGAATAACTTATGTATTTTTGAAGGTACAAAACTTTTGAATATAAACTTTAACCAGAAAATCTATGTGAAAAGGGGGCGTAACTCTGTCAAAATTACATAACAGAGTTATGGGGAATGTTGCCCCTGACACTGGAGTTGATGGCAAAGGTATATTCCAAGTTTCAAGTGAATAACTATGTAGTTTTAAAGTTACACGACTTTTGAATAAAGACTTTAACCAAATTCAGACATGGACGCGTACGCCGACGCCGGGGGTAGTAGAAAAGCTCATCTATTCTTCGAATAGTCGAGCTAAAAATCAATGTTCTGTAGCTTGTATTAGACGGCTAAGCAATGCATAGTTCATTTGACATTCCAAAAGGCATTGCGACATTGCTTAAACATTTTTTTTCTAATAAAATACATGTAAATACAGCCTATGTGGCATGACTTGAATCCAACGAACATGCATTTCATTGTATTGTTAACAGTGCAAGACATTAAATAGATTGGTATAAAACTAAAAATTATATTATTAATTTAAGTATATAACGAACAAGAATCCAGTTCTATTCCAGACTAAGCAACTGTAAATTTCATCGTTAGTTGTCTAACAATTTACAAACGTTTAAAATAAGAACACATCAAAAACAAAAACTCATAAAGAAAAGCACATGTAATAAAAATGAATTTTGGTAATAGTATTCAAATTATTTATTTTTTTAGGTAAGTATAGTATAGACAATCAATTGGTTTGATTACGCGGCCAGTCTGATATATGATTCGGTAGTTGGAAACGGCGTGTTGTCTTTTCGATAAATAAACTCTATATGCCTATAAAACTCGTGGCATAAACTAAACTAGACTGTTGCAATATATTGCCATTGTGAAACATTCATTTATGTTTCTACATCATTGTATTTTCCTTCTCTTTGCATTACGTGTATTTATTACCTTTTTTAGGTATATGTACTGTCGCTGTAATTGCTGCTGTGTGAATTCTTTAAGTTTGTAAACAGTATGAGTAATCGATGACATACATGTTGATTGACGGATATATCATCAAAGGTGTGTAAGAGAATTATACAATTTGGAGAAATATATCTATCTTAATATACAACTGTATAAATATACACGTGTTGCAGTAAGCGGTGCTGGCGCTATACGAAACATTAAAATTTAGTTAACTTCGAACGGACGGACGACGGTATCACGGACGGACAGGACAATGGATATGCATTGTATGCCTTCCGGATCAATACATGCCGGAGGCATAGAAAAGTTGTCCTGACCAACGTCAAGTCACAAGCTATACCAAAGTTTGAAATTGGTTTGTTTTTTTAACAACGTCATGTCACAAGTTATACCAAAGGTGGAAATTGGGTATTGGTTTCCTTCTGACGCCTACCAGGAATATGGGTAAATACAATCACAACGAAGGATTCAAGCTGTATCATCTATATACAGTTATTTAGATTTATAATAACAATACCGTTATGGCAATGATAATAAATTCTATTAACAATAATATGTTCAATAGTGATTTTAATTAATTTTTTTTGCACTACCATAATGAATATACACTAATAACACATTTTTTAGAATATGTAGTGTATATTCATTATGGTAGTGCAAAATTATATATATATATATATATATATATATATATATATATATATATATATATATATATATATATATATATATATATATATATATATATAAAGAAAACATTTTAAAACAATCCACATTATTTAATATAATGCTTTTAAAACATTGGTCTATTTAAGTATCAGAAAGATCAAGTTTATTTTATAGAATTTGACCTCGATCACTTAATATAAAAAGCTTATGAAAAGCATGCTGCAAAATACAGGTCAATTTCTTCGTCAATTACATTAATAGTACTTTCTGAAATACCTATCCTGATACAGATATTTCTTACGGACTCCCGATTTTATCATTTAAAATTCGCTCTGTACAAGACGGCAACGATGCGAAAACGCGAAATTTTATTTATTTTCTGCATATCTCGTGGACACACGTGGGCACACGATATTTGTACGATATTTATCTTCAAAATCTCGCGGGTGTATGCAATTGCACACAGTCATAATTATCGCCAAAATCTCGCGTTGACGCAACGTCGTATCTCCGTCTACCCCGGCTACCAGTATTAAAGCCGCACAAAACGTGAAAATGGCCAAATTCAGATTCTACAATAAAACGGTTGTATTGTCTATTTTTGCATGTGTTTACGTTAATATATAATTTACGTCAAAAACATTTTGTTTGTTGGATCCTGCTTAGTGCAAAAACACTGATCCTCCAAGTAAAATTGTTTACAAACACAAGCTTTATTTACTGCCGAACTTGGTGGCGATGCGGATTTAATCCGACTATTCACCGTTAATATTCGGAGAGCTGCACGATATTCTACATAAAACACGAGGAAAATCGGCTAGTTTCTTAGTGTTGAAAATGTAGACACCAAACTGTTCAAATTCCATTTATTTTATGAAAATGTGTGTAAGCTTACATCTCATAATGATATATTTTATATGTTTGTTATCTTGGCATTAAAATGTTAATGATTTGATCCATGTGTATCACCTTGTGAGTGCCTTTAATTGTTGCAAGGATGAAATTGCTGCATTTTCACCGTATACATTGATTATGTGTTAATCGGTGTGTCAATCCTTTTGATCTCGTCTCTTATGTCCGGGAATGACGATGCGACGACGCGAGGTTTAGGCAATCATTATCGCTATGTACCAACGACGATACGAGTTTGGGCGATAATTATCGCTGTGTACAATTTATAGACACAGGAAATTTGGACGATAATTACTTATCTTCAATACGGACATTTAATTATCATATTTCACATTCCTCACACATTGGTGTAACCCGTTAACAAGATTAGATGAATACGTATTTGTTTGTGCAAAGAACAAAATATCAATACCTGAGGTCTCGCATATACCCCGTAACAGAGCGCAATGCCGTATACATTTTTCCACGGGGAATGCAATACTTTAAAGGGACTTGTCCACAGAATTTCGCATTTTTTTAAGTATGCCATTAAATGACTTAACTTGACAGATTTAAGCATCAGGACTGAAAAGCTCAAGTATAATAACAAGAAAAGTATTCAGGAAAAAAAAGAAAAAAAGGTCTCAACGGGGTTCGAGCCCGGGACTTCCGGATTAAAAGTATATCGACTTAACCACTCGGCCACTCCGACTTCTATACTTCACATCGCATCATTTACTTCATGTAAGTGTTCCACGTTATGTCAACAATTTCAACGAAAACCACAGAAACACTCCAAATTATTCCATCGTTTAGCGTTACGAACGCTTTATAATTTAATCAATTTCAGCCCATGATTACTCATAAAAGAAACTGTTTTCCCAGTGTATTTCTAGGTCCGTAGTGTTATGTTGCTTCCTTGTATACACTGTTCTTTTTGTTTTGGAATCGGTAACAAAAAGTTGATAAATTGTAAATTCGTCAATCTGTGAACAGGTCCCTTTAAAGTTATCATTTATTTAAGGTCAAAGATTCGTATGTGATTTTCAGTTTTACAACATTTATATCTCTATTACAACATATAAACATTGATAAATTCCATCCTGAATATTTATTTTACATTTCAAATATGGTTTCGCTAACAATAAGTATGGTGGTTTATGCGACGACGTAGATACTGTCGAAGCAAAGCAATGACGCCACCAGGAATTGTACTGTTTCTTGAACCTTCCTGGCTTTTCGTAAAGCTTTGGTTGACAGAAAGCAACGCATCACCGAGATAATGTCAAGCGAAACGTACGCCAGTTTGTTTAACCATGACAAGTTAAATAGATAAAACGTACGTCTGCTAGGTCAACACGCCTACATGTATTGATATTAAAGTGGACATTTAATCACGATAGTTCATAATTATCACATATTGGTGAACCGCGTTAAGAAGTTTTGTTGAATATGTCTTTGTGTGCGCAAAGCACCAAACATCAATTCATTTGGACTGGACGATAACATTACATCGCACTTTAATCAAAGTGACGATACCATATACTTAACGTTCCAATGAAAACGTTATTATTGTGAAATTGTCATATAATTATACATTTCATTGTAAAAAAATGATTTATTCAAAATATAGCATAACAAGATAAACTACTTAAATGTTTCAAAAGAGCTGATAAGCCCATTCAACATCTTCAAGAGTAAACTCTTCATTAAGAGAAGCTGCAGATTCATCAATAAAAGCATGGTAATTACCGACATTGGGATCTAGTACGTCAGCAGCCTCATCAAAAAGAAGAGAACGAAAATACTAAACCCATTCTTCGAGTGATAAACTGGTATCTATAGACCTAAAAGTTTTCCCCTTTTAGGAATTTTCCAAAATCTTGATGTGTTATTTCCACTGTCAATTAAATGTGATTACTGAAAATTGTGTTTTGCATTATCGCAATAAGACTTAAATTATGGTCGCTTATTTTGTATTCTCGTAAACCAGGTATTTTAATTTTCTTTGGGCAACATATTTTATGTTCTTTAGAATATCGCAATGTTCATTCCACCAAGGGGGTTGAGTGGTGATAACACGACATTGAGATAACATATATTTGTATGAATTATAATACATGTTTGATATATTCTGACTATAGTATTCACATCGCCAGCAACAGTTTCTAAAAATGAGTCGTATTTACTATATATCTTATGGTTAAAACATTCTAAAGCATTGCTAAGACATTTGTATTTCCTTAAAGTGTGTATGTACGATCTTACAACAGATGTACTGGTATAAATACAATTAACATAATAAAGTTAATTAACATATATTTCTATTTAAAATGGAATAAGAAGTAAGAACAAACATTGCTTTTAAACGCACAATAAGCTAGTTTTTAATCACCAATAGTTTGTGTCTGTACAAGCGGAAACTCCGATACATGTATATACAACACCAATAAACAATGCAAAAGTCGCCACTAATACTTATTCATTTCGTCAATATTGAAGCGTTTCCTTCGTCAGGTTTATGTATGTTTGGTTAATTTCAAGTTTTATTGTCACTTTCATCTGCTTATTGTGAACATAATTAATATAAAGATCGTACATACACGCTTTAACGGGATTATGACATCTCCGGTGACTCTTTTATATTTTTTTTTATCAAAACATGTAACATGTAAATGGTCGGATTCATCGTGGTCAAGAATACAAAAGCTTTTATACATGGGCATGATGAGGAAGAAACAATCATGTAGTCAACGATACTGGTTCAATCATAAGAGAAATAAGTATAACGTCCATAAGCGTCTCCTGTGAATCAAACATTAAGAAACTGAATGTCAAAAAAGCAACATAGATTGACTAGTGCTTTACGAAAGTTATTTCCTCGTTTTAAATCTCTATCACGTGGCATATCAAAATTCCTACCGTCGTAATCAATGTTACCAAATATATAATCAAGGTTATCATGTGGGATGTAATCTTTAAAATCTTTACATCTACTATTCAATGATTTGTTAAAACTAATTTCAGAAATGCCGCATGTCTCATCTCTGTCGCAAAGTAACATGAACCTTCAGGGGAAACATTATATTAAGTATCGAATAATATCATTGCATTCGTATATGGAAGATATATTAATATGGATGACTATACAATTCACGAGATTTCATTGATATAATTATTGTTGGCAACTCTATCTTTGGCATCATTATTATTGGCATCAATTTCATTACCACCAGGATCATTGGTATCATTATGGTGGCATCATTATTATTGGCACAATTATCATTGGCATCATTATTATTGGCATCATTATCATTGGCATCATTAATATTGACATCATTCTTATTTGCATCATTATTATTTGCATCATTATTATTTGCATCATTATTATTGGCATAATTATTATTGACATCATTATCATTGGCATCATTATTAGTGGTGTCCTTAACATTGAAATCATTATATTTGCATCATTATCATTGGCATCATTATGTTTGTTCTAATAGGCCTTTCTCAAAACTAGGTTACTTCCCTTGCGTAATCACGAGTGATGTCCTCTGTTCACTTCCGGCGATGTTTATTGATGAAGAAGGCGGAATAAGCGTACTGATATTTGCCGAAAAACATACAATATATTTGATTTTCAATCTTAAAACTGTGTTGATGTCGTAAAAATAAATTTACAAATTTCAACATTCGTATATAATATACATCATGTACTTTATTTATCAATTAATTAAATTATTATTTTGATTTTTAACAATATTGTCTACTCTTTGAAGATTGACAAACAAACTGTTCAGTATCTAAACAACCTATGCCTTCATCCTGTATTAAATTTGCATTATTAAATTAAATTAATAAATAAAGCTGTTTTTAGTAAAATGATTTTGCTAAGTAACATTCTTCTGGCGACTAAAATTACGAAAATAAGGTATCATCACAGAAAGTTCGAGCGTAATTCCGATGTTTTTGACAGCAACTTCTTATTTGAATTCCATGCACATTTGTGTTTAAAGCTTTTTTCGTTGCATATATTCTTGTTGTGTGCTAAATATTATACGGTGCTTGAACATGCTCCGCTTTAATCTTGAAATATAATGTCACAAAACAACTATCTTTTTAATTACTGTTAACACAATATAACAATAAATTATGATGATGTCACTTCTCATTAAATGTTACATATGATGTTGTATTAAAGAGATTAAGTAAGTTTTTTTTTATTATTGTGTCATGTGTTTAAACACAATGTTCATGATAACTTCATATAATCAACGAAACAAATAACACCCGACCCAATGGGTCTATATGTCACCAGGACATAGATATGTCGTGATAATTATGTACATAATAGGGTGCGTATCTATAAGAAAACAGACATAGATATATACATTTTGAAAAAAAGTTTACACAATTCAGAGTAAGTATTTAACTAAACCAACAGAAGAGTCTAATATAACTCTAACTGAGATTATTTCTTCACTTCTTCATTTCTGTCGGAATCGTGGTAAACAATCAACATTTTATTCTCGCAGCAGCTAATTCCCTTATGTTTTAGAAAAAAAAAACACGATGAGCTCTTATATGTTACTGCGCATGCGTGGAATAATGGCGGTGTAAAAAATTTGAAAAGAAAAATAAAATATATTATTTTTGGATTTATAAGTGTTTTATAAGTGTATTTGGGAAATAAACAATGCGATTTACCGCTGTGGATATTTTATCTATGCAAATAGTATACTGATTGTCAAAACAGTTGTGGGAAATGCCTTCCTAATCGGAAAATCCTAATGGGAAAACGCAAGAAAAACGACACTTCACCCACCGAACAGCAAATAAAGCCGAAGCCAAAACAAAGCCGCAAAAAGAGTATGGCCGAGGGCGGATTAACGCAATGCACGGCAGCTATGAATGGTTTGACACAACAACAGCAACAGCAACAGCAGCAGCAAACAGGGGGTCAGATGTCACAGGGTCCTGCCAACTACCCGTATACCCCAGGTACACAGGCCCCACCCAGTCCCTGACTAGGCGGCACACCGGTAAACAATCAATGTTCACCTCAGTGGAATAGCCAGTTTTGGCAATCACAATCTAACCTGCAAAATTGTGGGGCAAATCGTTTTTACACAAATACAAGTAACGGTCAGAACATTGTTGACAGTGATGTGTTTAGTCAGTTGTTAAACAGATTAGACAATATTGACAGAAAACTGGGTCAATTGGACAAAATCACCGCTACAGTAGCAACCATAACGGAGCGATTGACCTGTATTGAAAAAAGGTGCGAGGAAATCGAAAAAAGTCAGTGTTTTCTTTCAGAGAAGTACGAAAACATGTCCAAAATATCCGACTCCAATAACACCGAAATTAAGAACGTTAAAGTGGACATAAAAACCTTGAAATCAGAAAATAGTAGTCTGAAGCAAACGAATAGCTCGTTAAAAGAAGACATCGTTGACCTTAAATGTAGGTCGATGAGGGATAATTTGCTATTTTTTGGAATTCCCGAAGGTTATGACACCTCAGCTAGCGGCTCAACTGAGGACCTCGGGGTGATCCGGGAAGCTACTGGTGAGACGCCGACCGCTCCCGGCAGCAATGCACACACAAGTCGATCACTCCATGAAGATTGTGTGGGAAAGGTCTTCCGGTTTTGTAAGGATCACCTGAAGATACCGGATCCAGCTAGTGTGATCCATATCGATCGGGCGCATAGGATCGGGAAATTTCAACGGAATAAAACAAGACCCATAGTCGCAAAGTTTAAGGATACGGATTCTATCGTGTGTATAAAGAACGCACTCAGAGGTATCGATCTGCGACGGACTGGATTCAACGTCACTGAGCAGTACCCCACCGAGGTCCTGGAGCGCCGGAAAGCCCTTGTCGGTCACATGATGGAAGCCAGACGTAACGGAAAGCGAGCCGTCCTCGTACGCGATAAACTCTTTATCGATGGCCGTCCGTTCAACTCTCCATCCACAACGAATTCTACTTAGGTATCCGATGAAAAGTATGATCTGACTGTTGTATCATGGAATGTTAACGGTTTGAAAAACTGTCTTAACGATGAAGATTTTGTAAATTTTTTAAATTTGTATGATATTGTTTTCTGCTGTGAAACTTGGATAAAATATGATTATGAACCTGAGATAGAAGGGTATGAATGTATTATTGTCTCTCGACCGCTAGATAATAATCATTATAGCAAACGCGGTCATGGTGGAATTTGTTTATTTTACAGAAGCTGTTTAAAAGAGGCTATTTCTGTTATCGAAATCGATCAACAAGGAGCTTTATGGATAAAAGTTGATAAATCGTTTACATATACAACATTTGATGTATATATTTGCTTTATTTATATCCCACCACAAAACTCGGTGTATTTTAATCTGCACCCTGAGGGATTTTTCGAATATCTTGAACGCACAGTGTGTAAATATTCGTCACTAGGCTTAACGTCGATTATTGGCGATTTGAACGCTCGATGTGGGCACAAATCTGATTGCTTACTGATGGATGAAAAGTTAACTGTATTTATTGATACTATAGATAAGAATGACTTGTATTCTAGTTGTATGCCTGAACGTTTCTGTAAAGACACCTTTTTGAATTCATCGGGTAATAAATTAATTGATTTATATCTCAAATCCGATTTGAGAATAGTTAACGGTCGCTGCGGGTCAGACGCCGGTATAGGTGACTATACGTTTATATCAGCTAACGGTAGCAGCACTATTGATTATGTATTAGCGCACCAAGAGTTGTTTCCCTTTATTAGTAACTTTGTAGTACATGAATATTTTTCGTTTTCACCACATGCGCCTATCCAGATATCTTTTAACTTCAACATTAATAAGCCAGTGTGTTCGAACGAGAAAGTTACAATCAAACAACTAAGGTGGTCCAACGATGAATTAAAGCACAATTCGTTTATAAGCAACATCAGAAGTAAGTTACATAAATTCGAAAGCATTGTTCATAATATCACGTGCAATAATGCGAACATAAATCAGGGTATAGATAATTTTGCGGACTTACTGTACGAATCTGCATTTGATACTTATGGGAAGCTTAAAACAGTGTTTCCTTCTATAAATAAACCGAATATAAAATACAAAAGTTCTTGGTTCAACAGCGATTGCGAGTTAGCGAGAAGGAACTATCGGCGGGATAAGAAGTTATTTTACGCAAACCGTTCTCTCGAAAATCGCGAAATATTTTTGTCGAGCAGAAAACAATACAACGATACAAAAAGGCGAGCTAAGCGTATTTATAACAGGCATCAGAGGGAAAACTTACATATGTTTGCCAAGTCTCAGCCTCAAAAATTTTGGAATGAAATTAAAAAGTTAAATAGCCGAAAAGTCAATAGTGAAATAACTCCCGATATATTTTTTGAACATTTTAAGAATTTATTTTCCAATAATGATGTATTCTCGAATAACAATATTGAACAGGAATTATTAAATTTATTTAATAATGATGTTTCTGTAGATAGCTTAGATAAGGAGTTTGTAGTGGAAGAAGTCTTAAAGGCTATTGGAGACATGAAAAGGGGAAAGAGTGGTGGAATTGATCAGCTTATACCTGAAATTTTCATTGATTGTAAAGAACTATTAGCTCCACTACTGTGCACGTTATTTAATCATATTTATTCAACTAGTACTTATCCAGATGCGTGGTCTATAGGTGTCATCGTACCTGTGCTTAAAAAAGGTGACAAAAACGACGTCAATAACTATCGAGGAATAACCCTTACTAGTATATTTTCAAAAATATTTTCCATTATATTAGACAACAGACTACGTAAGTGGTTAGAAACAAATGACGTCCTTAATGATTTTCAGTTTGGATTCCGAAAGCAAAAAAGTACAATAGATTGTATTTTTGTGCTAAATGCTTTAATAAATAAAGTAGTGTATCAAGACAAGCGTCAATTTTATTGTGCCTTTGTGGATTTTAAAAAGGCATTTGATCTTGTATATAGAAATGGAATTCTTTACAAACTTTTGCAACATAATGTATCATCCAAATTTGTAAAAATGATACAGTCTATATACAGTAGTGTTAAAGCATGCGTAAAGGCGAACAGAGTATTGAATAGAAGTAATGAAACCCAGAATAATGTAGATAATATTAATTTAAATATGAACAATAACAATAATATCAATACTGCATATAACCTATCTAGCTTGTTTGATAGTTATACTGGAGTAAAACAGGGCGAGCCCCTGTCTCCATTGTTATTTATTATGTTTGTGAATGATATATATGATTACTTATACCATGATGACATAGACTGTGTAATCATTGATAATATGAAACTGTTTATTCTGTTGTTTGCAGACGATACTGTACTTATATCTTACTCGGTTACAGGGCTTCAGCGTCTGTTAGACCGACTGCATGAATATTGTAATGAATGGGGTATATCCGTAAATATTAGCAAAACAGTGGCAATGGTTTTTAATAAAGGCAATAGGGTCAAAAACATTGATGTTAGATATAATCATAATAAGTTAGAATTAGTAAATAAGTTTACTTATCTCGGTGTTACGTTCTCGTCAAATGGTAGTTTCTCTAGAGCTCAAGAAGCTTTGTCGCAGCAGGCGTCTAGAGCTTTGTTTTCTCTTAATAATCTCTTTTCCAAAATATCATTTAGTTTAGCTGATAAACTTTCTATTTTTGACTCAATGATTTTGCCTATTTTGACATACGGCACGGAGGTATGGGGGTTTCATCCTAGTCCTGATGTCGAAAACGTTCATCTTAAATTCCTAAAACAGCTATTATCTGTCCGTCCACAAACTACTACAGCAGCAGTATATGGCGAATTGGGTCGATTTCCTATAGAAGTTACGAAAAAGATACGTATCATCAAATACTTGTTTAAATTAAAACAGAACCCAGACTCGATTCCTTATAAATTACTTATGCAATTTAATGACACTGAGTCATATGTAACTAATTTGGCAAACAAACTTAAGCAAATGCTCCATGAATTAGGATTACCATATATGTACTACAAATTAGATTTAACTATAAGTGATGTTAACTGTATTTGCCAACGTATAAAAGATATAAGTTTACAACATTGGGCTAGTGATATTAGCCGTCTTCCTAAGCTTGAAAGCTATCGCATATTTAAAGACAACTTAGAGTTTGAGAAGTATTTAGATGTTGTTGTTAATGATAAGGATAGAGTGTCAATGTCAAGGTTTCGTTGTTCAGCGCATAAACTATTAATTGAAGAAGGCAGATTTAGAAATATATCTAGAAATGAAAGAATTTGTACTAAGTGTAATATGAATGTCATTGAAAACGAATATCACTTTTTATTAGTATGTCCATATTATAGAGATCTAAGAAATCAACACTTCCCTAAATATTATCAAAGGTGGCCCTCCTTGTCAAAATTTAAAATTTTATTATCAACCAAGAATTCAAAGACTATCATTAACCTCGGAAAATTTATCCGCCTAGCATTTGAGTCACGAAATAATAATGCGTAATATAATGCGTCTAATAGTAACACTTATTATTCCAGTAAATAGTTATACATTGTGATTGTTGTGAAAATTATAAATTGTTTAATAGGATCACGAATTTGTACCGTTATTTTGTCCATAATATTGTGTTTTACAGCTGAATCATAAGGTCTATACTTTACTGCCATTCTTCTAATTGAATTGTCAGATTTGAAAAATATTACATATATATTGTGATTTTGGACATTTTAATATTTGTTCTCTTTAGATTACAGTATTAAAAAGTTATTACATTATTATTACTAAACTTTGGGTAAGTTGTGAAAATATATTTCCTTCCATATCACCTATAATTTCGTTTCGTATAGATGATCCTCAGGGAGGGATTTTCGAACTAAGTCTTACTTTTTATTTCATTAGTAAATTATTAATTTATTATCAATTCTAAGTACCTATCCTTCAAGATTATCTATCCATTAATTTAGGTAATCTACCAGATGGATATGTACCCTAAATTAATTTTTTTTAAAAATAAAAAAAATAATAAAAATAAAAAAAATAATAATAAAAAAATTAAATAATAAAAAATATAAAAATAATTTAAATAAACTTTTTTGTTGTTGTTGTTGTCAGTACGATTTTTAAATGTAGTTTAGCGTGTAAGTAGTTTCAGTATAGAGTTTCCATTAAAAACATTGAACAATTACTTTTTAACATTTTAGAATAACATATGATTACTTCTGAAAAACTGACTTTGCCATACAGAACACCGATTATTGACAACTGAGTGACACGAGTGTATTACCTACCTAATTTGTTTGGAATATTATTTATGAGTTTCTCATATCCGCTTTGTAACATACTTTTCATCTTGATTTACACTGTTATTATGTTCATCATGTTCTTTCTTGATTGTTTTGGTTATGTACAATGGTATATACCAATAAAGTTGACTTGACTTGACTTGTTGTTCACCACCTTTCAATTTTTCAAAATTGAAAATTAAATGCTGTGTTATATTATTTCACTCTTCAATTTAAACCAATGTATTATTTCGAAAAAGTGTTTAATGCCTTTAATTATGTTCTGTTCTGTTTAATAAGGTGGCGAAATTTCAGAGGGTGATAGGCAAAGAACAACATGTCTCTGCATGTAGATGTTTATCACCAATGCATTACGCAATTGCACGAATTAGCGGTTTTGTTCTAAGATCAATTTGATCAGATCCCCGCGGTGTGTGGCTTTGGTACTTTTATGACCCCCTCTTCATAAGTATCCATTGAGAGAACATGTGTTCATTCGTGGTATTTATGTATGGAAAACAACCGCTTAGGTCGAGACAAGGAGACTACATTTTTTTCCGGATACCTGTCATACGGACATGTGGTCTTAGTAATGAGTTTAAAACGATACTACCTTTAGTTTTAATGATTCATTTTTGTAACATATATCCTCCATGAGTGTTTCATAATATTTCATCAAAAACATATGGTTAAAAAAAAAATCATTACAAGTTTTGAAAGCCGCTTGGTCTTAGTTGTATAATACTTTATATGGCAAGCTAAGGAAAACGTCGCTGGAAGTCGGGTTTCAAATATGGCGGATGTGAATTCGCAATAACGGGAGGTAATTTCCAAGGGAGATCACCTAGTTTTGGGAAAGGCCTATTATCATTGGCATCATTATCATAGGCAGCATTTCTGAAATAATAAATGCATGTATCCATATCAACATGTTTGTCATCAATGTCAATGTAACTCGTTTCATGACAATATTGTCATAAGTGCACAGACATAATATAAATGCTTGTACATAAAAAACAATTTGTTTTTATGTACAAGCATTTATAATTTAGGGTTTTATCCAGGCCCTTTTTGCGCGGCGCGGCGCCATGCCCATTTTTTCACGCGCCACTCTGCCCTTTTCAAAGGCAAAAGCCGCCACTCGCCCTAATCGATAACGATCATAATTGCCTCTTGACAACTTTTATCGGCCCTATGTCTGCGAAAAGGGCACCGACTGTTTTCTGTTATTATCGCTCTGACTGTGCTCGATTTATTGCACACATGCATTTCTAATCGATTCGATTAAATCAATGTTTATAAGCGATTTGATTCAAGCGATTACTGTACTAATGATTGTCAGCTTGTTTCTTGAACCCGATTCTTAAACCGACCAAAGTGGTGACATTAAGGTCTAATTGATAATGCGTATACCATTAACTTAATGATACATAATGCAAGCTCGTAGATTGGACAAATCCCCATCTCAATATCCGTGTTCGTTACGGATTGATTTTTTGAATCAATACGATTGATTATTTCAATTGACAACTACTTACAGCACTCCGAAAATGTAAAATTACAAATATTTACCTTTAGTAGCTTAACTTCGGGTCAAATACCAGTCACCTGTAGTCGGTTTCTCTGTCTAGAGACTTGAGGTGTGAAAGGGAATCCATTTGTATATTGGTATGCGTGTCAAATATGACTTACCTGTCAACACCTTTTGGGCCCCAAATGTAAAAAAAACACTAGCCCCTACAAAATATTCCCGGACGTGTCATTTAAGATGGCCTCACACAAAAGTTTTCATTACAGATTCTATTTTATTTTCAAACTTTTCTAATCAAAACCTTACATACATAGAGCAGTTCTTGTTTTTGTACTTGTATGTTAAATCGTCAGACAATAATTGGTGAAAAAGTTTTTTTGATTAACTTATATTTGTGAAGACAGAAAATGCCGTCGTGCAAACGGAGGTTGGCACAAATTCGAAAGGAGAGTGTAACTGTGGCAAAAATACCATTAGTTTATTAAAATTTGTGCAGAGGACAGACGGAACTGAAAGGTAATTATATATTTGCTATGAATCGTTAGGTTTGTAAATATAAAGTATCGATCTATAATTACTAAGAATATTATTATGTACGTGACGGACAATCAAGTTTATATTAAAACACGCCGCGTACTACTAACGTTACATGAAGAGAATTTTTTTACATAAAATTAACGAATTCGGCAGATATACAACATGTAGTATGTTTTTCTCGTTGGTTTAATCCGTGTGAATATTGAATATTGCGTGTGTCAAAACTTGTATTTGGCACAAGAGTGTGCTAACATGCTTAATGTTTTGTTTTTTTATATAAAATGTGTATATATAAATATGTTACCCATAGACAACACACTGACACACATGTGCCCTTTTAAAAGAACACAGCGCTTAAATGCCCTTTTTGAATATATTGCGCCATGCCCCTCTGCCTTTCTGGATAAAACACTACTTGAAATACTATATGTACCCAAAATTTGATAGGGGTCACGTTTAAAAATCTCTTTTTTACTGAGGAGTGAATTTTGAAATATAAAAGACAATGTTTGGAGTACATGAATCAAGACTAAGTAAGTAATACTCATAATAATGACAATCATAAAGCAAGTGATCCTTAGCATATATTGAGTAGTATAATTAATTCAAATCAAACATGTTGCCGGGAGTCTCGCATCTGAATACCATATATGCACTGTAGTTTTTATTGTAGATGGAGCCAAGTCGTTGTACAGTTAAAAAAAACTGTTTAGTTATACAAAATTATACAAATTAAATGCAATGAAGATGATGATGTTCGTTGTCCGTTGGCTGGACCTCGACTGAGCAATATCAATGCCAAAGGAAATCTCTGCGCAAGCGCCGTGGAAAGTATTTCGAATACGGTCGGTTTAGTACGATACTACATAAGGTATTCATATGTACATGTGCATTTGAAAAAATAAATAACTAGTACATTTTGATTAGACTGAAATTTGACTTCATCATCAGATGAAGCCAATTCTCAAATTATTTAAACAAATTATCCACCATTAACCTGTTTCTCGTTGGCTACGTCTCGTGTAGGAAGTCAGCGTCTTCTTTACTGCGTCTTCTTTACTTATCCTGAAATCACTTTATACAGGGGTCTAAATTCGCGCTACGACCAAGCCGACGCGGACTCACTTAAGGGGACATTTGAACAAAACATGAGTCTGTATATTGTTATTGCTCAAGGTTTAATGCGACGGATGGTCGCAAATGGTCCGTAAGGACATGTCAGCGCGATACGGTCAGACAGAACAGGATCTGATTGCCTAACTTGAAACCTGAACTCACCTAGTGGGGAAATTATGTTAGTGCTCAGGGCTCATCGCAAAGAGTGACCGTAGATCTCGGCGCGCAACGACCAGACTTCAGTTAAAACCTAACCGTAGTGCTCAACGTTTAACGCACATAATGATCGTAGATATGTACGCGTATATATTACTAATCATACAATTCACATCAACAAATCAAACACACAAAACATTTGTATATGAAAGCACCCACAATTTAAAAAAACATTGTCAAATTTTGAATCGTTTTGATATTTGAAGCATCAAAATTGACTTTGGCAAGGAAATAGTTATGGATCAGAAATACTGTATATGGAAACTTGATATATTGGACATGGTTCACTACAAAGACATGATATATGTCTCCTGAAATATATGACATACATGGGCCACTGGAAAATTTGGGCATGGGTCATCTGAAATACATAACATGGGTCGGGTCACCTAAAATATTGGACATGGGTCACTTGAAATATTGGACATTGGTCACCTTAAATATTGGACATGGGTAACCTAAAATATTGGGCATTGATCACCCGTAACAAGGGTCACCTAAATATTGCACATGGGGCACCTGAAGCAATGTTCATGGTTTACCTAAATATTGCACTATAGTTAAATGGAAGCCAGTGCCTAACTTATTCTGGTTTCCCGGAAATATTGGCACATCTGTTTCAAATCACAGTCAGTTTATAATTACCGTAATTACTCTTAATGTTGGGACACTTTAAAATAATTATTTTTTATGCTGTCCCAATTCTTAAAAGCAGAACAAAATACTCCTGAATGTGTCCCAATATTTAGAATAATAAATTCAGTTACAATTTACAAAACCATTATTCGTAAGATTCTATTTGTAATGGGTGTGTACATAAATCCCTATAAAACAAGTACATCATAGTAGATATACTAGTAGATATTTGCCCTATGGAGTAATTTATGACGCGCCAACAAGGGGCCACATTGTTGGGGTCAGCTGCCATGAGATACGGATATATGGAATTCCACATACGCATTCACAGCTTTGACGGTTTGCTAATACATTGCAATTTATCAGTGCCGGTAAATAACAGTTCGATGGCGACTTTTAATTGCCGACCTAAATTGCCAATTTGGAAAAAAGTGTCCCAACATTTAGAAACCGGAAACATTCATATTTTCAAAATTAAGAGTCACGAAAAATAATTATTTTATCATATTTAAAGCGTGTCCCAACATTTAACGTATCCCAACATACAGAGTAATTACGGTAACATGTTGTGGCTAATGTTCGAAAAAGATCATATACAAGAAGGATGAAACACATTTATTTGACGCAATACTTTGTTAAACAATACCAACACATTATTGTTAGCAAAATACTTAAAACAATCTTGTCCCTTTCATATTTTGACCATTAATATATTTGGTATAAAACAGAAATGTCCGCGTGTACTATAGAAGCTTTTCGAGAATAATTCCCATATATTAAATGCACATGTACACTAATTTATCATTTTGTAACATTTGAACGGGAACCAGAATAAAGCAATTCATTTTGCACAAACATTCCAAAGTTATATTGCAAAACTCTCAGCCGTCTTCTATCTTCTATCTTCAAATGTTGCTGCTTCCACGATAAGTTTCCATAGTAATTCCACATGTCGCTGTTGTCACTGTTAGTTTCCATAGTAATTGCAAATTGACTTTGAAATAACGCACTTGCAACACATTGACCTTTCTTTAAATTTACGATGCCTATAAATAAATGTCAACACGAATGTACAACGTAATACATTATATCACTTAGCACCCTACTACACTATTGCAATAACACGTTAAGACATTTGGTGTCCTAGTTTCCCGTAAAAGGAATTTTACAGCTACCGTCAGCCTACCAAACAGAGACAAGAAAAAGTGTTAGATATATCTCACACACTAAAGTAAGTGTTCTATGAACAATTCCCGATTTCCTCGTGCGCTAGTAACAGCGTAAAGGCCAAATAAACTCAGTTTTAAGTTGTTTAAGTTTGTTGTTTTCAATAGTCGTAGTAGTAGTAATAGTAATAGTAGTAGTAGCCATTTACGATTTATTAACGCTGACGATCCTGAGATAAATTTACTATATATTTTGGGGGCTTTTTCAACGTTTTCTTACATGTCTCAAGTTTTCTTCATTTTCCTTGTGTTATGTGTCTGTTTAACCACAGATACACGTTGGCTTGATTGTGCATACATATGTGTTATCGATAATAAAATAAAATTTTAGTCATTTAACGGCAAATAGCGTGTTTGTACCTGAAATAGGAATACTGTCCAAACTGCGGTCACGTTGATTTTCAAAATGACCATAGAGAAGCATTTTGCTCGTGCTCGTGCATAAAGTCGAACAGCCCGTTCTACGCCATGGAACAATAATTATTGTCTCTTGCTTATTATAAAGGCCTCTGGCATGTGTTTTGTAATAGAGTAAACCAACAAAGTACATGTATATAATCAAAACTCCTAACGCATCACATACTCGAAGCTCCTTTTAATACATAGGAAAACGCATGGAAAAAAAAGCAAGATTGGTCACCATTCCACCTTTGTTCTTTCCATGCGTAGGAGATGCACTGTGGTACTGAATGCAAGACGGGGACATAACCTTTATTCATATGCGTAAATTTTGTATATGTCCCTTGTGCATGTTATTGAGCCATACCTCATTGTGTACACTGTTCGACGCTATTGTACTATTGAAAAATGTTTGCATATGACTATATTGTGTTTTAATAACCGCTGCGCTCGGTTTATATTTCATACACAACCCTACTCGCTGTTTATCCTATACATATGCTTTCTTCGATACGATTGATCAGTGTTGTTTATACAATGATATTGATATAAAAGAAAGAATTGTCTAGTCTTGTTTTGTGGGTCCTTAATAGCGTCATAGATAACACATTACATATTCATCTGACTTTTAGTTACTGTTTGAAATTCATAAGACTGCTGTTTTAAAAAGTATGCAATCAGTATTGAAGTATATGCTTGCATTCAAAATGTCTATACGCTGCTCCGTGCCATTTTTTGTAATACGGGTGTAATAATGACCATAAAAATTAAAATACGATACAGAAATATACATTGGGTCATACTGATTTGATTCTCGGGCTGGTAGGTTTTGGCAAAAAACAATTAGAAAAAAAAGAAAAAAAAAGGACTTTCAGGTGTTAAAAACGAAACATACCCTTTTACCGACTTTTGCATCGTTTACTTTTGTTCTTAAGTCTAAATCAACTGTCCTGTCACCTAATATAGTATGTATTGGACTTTTCGCATATATAGTAGAAAACTCTTTAGGGATTAAACGGACGGTTTCCCAGTTCTGGCTTGGAAAAACGTTTCTCTATAAATGGAATGTTTAAACAGGAATTTGCAGAATATATACAAGGCGTGTCTTGGGAAAACCGGGCTTAATGCATGTGCGTACAGTGTCCGCACAGGCTAATCCAGGACGGCACTTTCCGCCTACAGCGGATTTATGTTTAGAAGAGACTTTCTTGAAACAGAAAATACCATAAAAGCGGAAAGTGTCGTCCTGAATTAGCCTGTGCGGACTGCACAGTATAACACGGGACAATACTTCACGCACATGCATTAAGCCCGGTTTTACCACGACACGCATTAAAAAACTTCTTGTCCTCTATGTCGTTTTGATTGCAAAATATACATATTTTGATATTTATTGTGACTTTTTTGTGCAAAAATTACTATATGCTACGTCTACGTCTTTTTTCTCGAAAAATAACAGATATTCGTTGAAAGTTTATCTTTGCACAAGCAATGTGCTTTCAACCCTCAAACTATGAACATATGCATAACAGAACAGGAAAAAATGTCAGTTTCAGGAATTTGTGTATATTTCTCATAGCCGAAAAGTGAGACACTAAACCTTTAAAACCCGATATATTTATCGCCGCGACTATTTCTGGTTTGAGATAGTATTTAATATTTAATTTAATAAAATCGTTATATGAAAAAGTTTTTGTTGAACGTTTAAAATGTTTTCTTCAAACCAAATGGTGAAGAAGATTGAATATGTTGACGTTTGAAATATAACATATTTCGGCACCATACTTTTCTCCTGTTTTCAACCGCATGTTAAAGGCGCTTATCGCGGTTATATTGTTTCACGTATTCACAATATATAAATGACTTCGTATAGAAGTACATAAATAGAAAAACGAATTTTGGGAGATATGGTTCCACCAAGATTCGAACTCACGCCTACAAATTCGCGCTCTTCGATGAAAACTGCACCGTGCTTTGCAAAGTGTATATCAATGGTGCACATGCCGTAACGGCACCTCATGTACATTTCGTTCATATCGATGTAACTAATGCTACTACTTATTTTCGCGCGCCCGCGAAAGTGTCACCGGTGACAACTGTTTGTATAATTAAATAATATATACGTTTGCTAAATTTTTATAGATACAAAAACCATTGTATTTAACAATGCTTCAATATTAATTATCTCTAAATGAACTTTATCGTGCTACTAACCCAAACAGTGACCTAATAAAGCGGTGACCTATACGGTCAAGCTTATACAGCTTGTTGATATCCGGCAGTAGATCACGTGACTGTGATATACCGTCAATAGGTATAGACGATTCCAGAATCGACAAATTGACGGCCGCCATTTTGTTAGTCATGTGACCTGTCCGCCATTACGGTACTGAAGAATAGATAAAACTTCAGAAAGTCAATTGGCTGAAAAGATTCTCAGAATATTATGGAAAAACTCGCTGAAATTCGTAAGTTAAATTTTGTATGTTCACGGAATACGATGTTTGAACTCCCTTGTAATATGTTCGTGGCATGTGTTTACTGAATTCGCTCGTTATACAGCTGACAAGTCAAAAGATCAATGTACATGTAAACATAAACAACCGACTGTCGAGTGACTTTTTCATCGTTTTGTGTAAGGATAGAATCTAGTTTGGATATTTGATTCGGTGAATACATTACTTATTGACGTAATTGACATTTTTTATTAAAGGGCCTACTGTTGAAATACCTTTTTAGTGACCACCTAGATTAAGTATATTGTTTATGGTGTTTTATTTATTTTCTAGGATTACCCCCAGATGATGCCAGCTGGTCTAAGAACAGTCCAAATCAATGGCCACGGTTAGAATATGAAGACCTTGTGGACTATATGATACATAAAAAAGCCTATGATGGAAGACAAATGAAAGCATTTAGATCTTTGTATGGGAAAAACTATGTGGACAGTGGATGGCTTGGTGATATATATTACTGTAAGGATGGAACACAACACTTCTTCAAAGCTACTGTTTCACCTAGTCAACCTGGTGTTGGACGGATTGACTACAAGGTTTGGGTAGCTGTGTCAGATTCAGCCATTGATACTGGATATTGTACCTGTCCAGCTGGATCTGGAAAGAGTTGCAGTCACATAGCTGCAGTTGTTTATGCCGTCATCATGGCTTAGGATCACGGTTTAGGAGGAGAAACATGTACCGATAAACCACAGTTTTGGGGGAAAGGTTCGGCCAAAGTTCTGACCAGTCACCAGCAGCTTGCTGATATCATTGCTGAAAATTTCAGACTTAAGGAAGTGGAAGACATAGTAAATAAACCAAAGCAGTACCTAGACCATAATGAGTTGAAATCATTTGTTGAAAACAGTGCATTCAAACCCCTTTGGGAGTGTAAAGGAACCATGCTGTCCAAAATACTGAATGCCCCAGAAACTAGAAATTCACATAAGCAGCCACTAGTTCATGGACCCCATGATGTTGATACAGATAAACCAGCAGTGCCGTCTTGCAGCTCATGTAAAGTCTTTTACAATAAGTATGTTGAAATAGGTTATGCTAACATTAATGTATTAGAAAAGGCAACAATTTGCCAGACGTCAGTCATGTGGGCAGATAGTCGCAAAGTTCGGTTAACTGCAAGCACTATTAATAGTATCCCAAAGACATCACGCGCTGATCCAGAAAAGTTTGTCAATAACCATATATATGATAGGTTTAAAGGTTGTGCTGCCACGAAGTACGGTCAGAAGTTTGAACCAATCGCTCGTAAATGGTTTGAGCATTCTAGTGGGCTGCCAGTTAGAGAGAGCGGTATTGTGATAAGAGAAGGAGAGGAATATTTGGCCGCCAGTCCTGATGGTGTGATTGACGAAAATACAGTTATTGAAATCAAATGCCCAACAAAGTCTCTTGATGGACTTGTTTCCTCTGGAAAGTATGATGTTTGTTATGATGAAGACCACAACATTATTCTCAATCCAAAGGGCAAAAACGGATATTACACCCAGGTTCAGATGGCTATGTACTGCACTAAAACTAATCTGTGCAAGTTTATTCTGTGGACAGCTGAACAACAGATGGTATTAGATGTTGTGTTTGACAAGAATTTTGTAGATAACTTATTGCCACGGGTTAGAACAGTTTATTTCAAGTATATGTTACCCCGCCTTACAGATGAGTTTCATTTCAATAGACTGAAACTTTCAGTAGAATACAAGAGAGTGTGTAAATAAATCAGTCTATTGAAATGAAACTCATCTGTAAGGCAGATGATTCGAACAATTTTTTAGACTGTTCAATTATTCATTTAAGATTAAAAACTATTTTAAATAATAACGTCAGGCATCAGAATATTGATATACTTCTGTTTACTTATATTGAATATAGGAAATGATTTATATAACCAAAGTTATTTTGTTCACTTTTACTCGCTTCTCATTTGATTTTTTTATTTATTTATCTCCACTAACACTTCAACTAGTATAATTTATAAGATTTGTAATATTTGTTATGTGCAATTATGATGATTTGATAAAAAATTAAAATTAAGAAAATTATTGTGTTGCTTACATTATTTGAATAAAATATGTTGCAAATGATGTTAATCTTGAAACTAAGACTGTATATATTTGCTGTAAAAGTCTTGTACTTTGTGAGATTTTAAAATTGTTGTTTTTGTTCATTCTTACTAGCACTAATATATACATGCATTTATAAAATACATATAGTAGCCCATTACCCAATTACTTGTAGTATTATAGTGTCAAACTCATAAAATTTACAGAATAAATCCTCACATGATACAAATATTTTACAGTATTACAGTATATCGTAGGGTCTAAAAGTAAAGTAACACTGACAGGGAAATATGTTTATTAATATTAATGTACACATTTTAATGAATAATGTAGATCAGTGTTACATTTAAATTATGATACACATAGTTTAACACAAGAGATCAGTGCATTCAGATTCATAATAAATGGTATTTTTCTCACTAGCTCTACCACAGAGGCAGTTTTCATTTTCATAACATTAATGAATTTTGTAGATATTCATAGCCATAAGCGGACCGGCTAGCTCAGTTGGTAAAGCGCTAAACTACAAATTAGAGGATCATGGGTTCGATTCCGGGCCCGGCCACACAACTTGTGTGGTAATTGGTCATGAAAATATGTCTACGGCCATTCTCCCCCTAGGCGTGTCAAGCTAAATATTCCTGCTTTCATGTTAACTGATTTACAGATTCAAGTAGGAAAGTTTTCAGTTACTGGCATAAGTATGTGCATTTAGTACTGGTAAACCAGCTAACCCAGGAAAAGAGTGATTAGGTTAACTGACCGCCGTGATATGACAGAAATACTGTTGAAAATGGTGAAAAACAAAAACAAAACAAAAAGCAGTGCTTATCATGAGTTTCAATTTTAGTCTTCAGCTTCCTTGATAAGTTGATCCCTTAAATTACACAAAGCTGCAACAGTGCAAACAGTTTTGTTGGCGTTTCTTAGGGATTTATTTGCAATTTTTGTATTCAAAATACGGTATGATTTCATCCTCATTATTGCTCGTTCTACGTGAATCCTGTTAGAAGCAATTCTTCTAGTGTCTATCACCTCATATTCTGTTAACTGCTTCCGGCCCTTCATGAAAGCAGGGATATTTAGCTTGACACGCCTAGCACACAGATCTTCACTGATAGTGAAACCTCTATCCGCCATAACCTCGTCTCCAGGGAGGAGGTAGTTAAGGAAGCCACTGTTTTTAGTGATATAATTGTCACTGGCACGTCCACCAAATAGAGATGACACAAACATTATGAACCCGTTAGGTGCAATTGCAATTAGAAATTTTCCTGTGTTATTGTTTTTGTATGTGCTCCATGTTTTCCCGCGTGCGTTTAACTGAAATGGTCTCTGTATAAAAATTTCAGAGCAGTCAATAATACACGTTGTATTTGGATATGTATCCGCAAAAGACGATGGTAGTGTTCTACGTATTGTGTCTCTTGGAAGCCACATAACACAGTTATCATACAAGTGCTTTGCCATAATGCTTATCCATGAATTAAATATACTGCTCATTAATTGCGTAGAAACATTAAAGCGTCTGCCCAAGTCACAGAAAGTCAGTCCAAGTCTGAGGCGTAACAATACAGAAAGTATCTGGTCTTTAACTCTGAGCTTGTATGGTAATTTTTTTCCAAACACTGATAAAGTCTTAATTAATGTTAATAGTACTGTCAAACTGAGGCCAGTGTAAAACCTTGCATCCGAGTCATTAGTGACATTGTCAATAGAAAATTCAGCTGAAGTTTGTTGGCATGAAGCATTCCTTGTCTTTTTAGTATATCCATACTTGTGGTCTAAAGCAACGATGTCAATTGTCTGGGTGCTTGAATCTACCATCTTTGGCTTGTTGTAACACTGACCAGGATTAAGGGTACAACACACAGAAGAACATTCCTGGCTGACATTTGAATTAAATACAGATGCTGGTAATGGGGTTGCTGTTAGAATGTCTGAAGTACAGGATGTTTCAAGAGTTGACAACTGTTTGCTCTCTGAAGCTGATCTATGAGTATTCATGTTCAATGACTTCCTCACCAATGGTGGCCTTCTTGCAGGTGTAGTCATGTCTTGGACTGTATAACCCATGTTTAATATTGGTATGGGATTTTCCTTGGTTGGACGTCCATCAACAAAGTGAACCGAGCAAACCTGAAAGACAAAGAAAAATATTATTATCTACTGAATGACTACAATAAACAATGGTAATAGTGAAACTACAAAAGATCGAAAAATTTAACCGGGGGGGGGGGGGCAGGGGTGTAAAATTTTACTCGCCCACTCGAATTGGTGACTCAAATGCTCCGGGCTAATAGGTGACCCCTTTTAAGATCAGCACTCTTATTTTGAATCAGGTTCTTGTCTGGGAGAGAGGTGATTAGGCTGTGTCGATTTGTGCGCTCGTGGGGGTAATATTTTAATTGACAGCTTTTATTTTCCCTAAACATATCAATAAACGTTGATATTCAAAATATATTTGGAGAAAAATCATGTCTTGGTATGGGTGACTGTGAAACTTAGGGCGACTACGAAGTAACAAAGTACAAACTAAGGGCGACTTGATTTTGTCAGCTGGTAGCCCTGCAGGGCGAGTGGCTTTTAACAGATTTTTAAACCCCTGGGGGGGGGGAGGCAGGATATATTATTCGTTTGCTATCAGTGCATGCAAGGTACCATTTTCAAACAGAATCTATAACATGTCCATATTGCTTTTATTTCTACTTTCCTTAGAATAAACATCGTCAGTACTATACGTATAATGTCGTTCAAACATATTTCACTGAGCCTCTGAGGCAGAGTTTTTTATACACAAGAATAGTGTTTATACACATGTACACTAGATACTACAATAGGTTTAAATAATTACCAAAGACTTAGATGCTGGGTTGAAGTCCTTTCTGTTAAAAGATTTAATCCATAGCCGTCTTTTTTCTTCGTCAGCTGGAATACAGTGGAGTTTGTAGGGCGGTAAACACGGACAGTCTTTATGTTTACTGTTATGTTCTTTACACAATGAAATGTTCCAATCGTGAAGCTTTTTCTGACTATTCGTACATCCCACTACAACACATTGCTTTCCACCACTCCTTTGATAAGGCATTACCACAAAGAAATACAAAAAACTAGCGTAAATATTGCAAGAAAGAAACGATTGTTTTTATCGCTCAGCTGTACAGTATTGATTTTTCTTCAGTACCGTAATGGCGGATTTAGAGAGTACTCAAGGGCGGTAAGCGCGTAAATACTATTTTCTGGAATCGTCTATTGGTACGCGCCGGATAACAACATTGTCGAGAATGACACAGCATAAAGTCTACTTACCAGAGTTTTTCATCCATACAAACTTTGTGTTGTCTAGTTTTACAGAGTTAAACAACAAATGATTTGTTTGTCCTCACATTCCATTTTACTGGTTAAAGACGTTTGCAACAAATTCCATCCATTTTTTTCCAACGACAGATTTTCTTAAAAATTGGCACAAATATGCATCAATATGTCCTAAAAGTAAAACAGTCTTAAAAAATAGGGTTTACCGGCAATTTTCCGGAAATATTGACTTTGAATACGGTATCTGTCGAAGCCTTTTTTCAGTTTGTGTTACTTAGAATGTAGAATAATATAAAAGCGTTTATATACAAACAAAGTTGGAGATTTTTAAATGCATCCTTTTTAAATGTTTCGTTTGGCAATATACAAGTGCAGTTTTATGATAAAACGCGCGTTATCTACAGTTACCATTTAACACATGACTTTTAATGGACACTTAACGAGGTTATTATGCATTAAATATGCTTGTGAAAACATCAATAATTTATTAAATATACGAATACCTTTTGTTCCAAACGACAGATTTTATTAAAAGATCCCACATACATGCGTCATTGTATGCTGAAAATAAAACAGTCTTACAAAATAGGGGTCACCGGCCTTGTTCCGGAAATATTCGGTTTTGAATACGGTACCTGTCGAAGCCCCTTTTTCAGTTTGGATTTTTATCAATGTTTTAAGTATATAGGATAGTTTTTTTCAAACAAGGTTATGGTTCTTTCAACTGAAATGTTTGTACATGCTTTGTTTGGCAATATACAAGTGTATGTTGGTTATAAAAACGCTTTACTTGCATTTACTGCTTAAATAATGAATTTGACAGGACATTGAAGTGTGTCAAAAGGTAACTAATAATACTTTCTGAAACTTCATTTTTATCAAATGCATATTTTTGTTCCAAACTACAGATTTTCTTAAACTTTCGCACATACATGTATCTATGTATACTTACACCAAAACATTAAAAAAAAGAATGGCTCACCGAACTTGTTTGGGAAATATTGGATTTCATATAGGGTACCTGTGTAGCCTTTTTCCTGTTTCGTTTTAACATACATAAACAACGTATCAATAGAATGGATATATTTAATGGATCATTTCTGAACTATTTTGTTTGGAAATACATTGCATAAGTGTGTTTTTGATTATTATATATACTTTTTGAACTTTTACTGTTAAAAATATTTATTTTGAATAGACATAGAGATGAAATTGGTATATTGTAACCTATATACAATAAAGAAAAAATGAAGCAAAAGGAGAAATTAACCCCATTATTTTTTTTTTTTTTTTTTTTTTTTTTTTTTTTTTCCGTTCAAAATATATTTTATTTTCCTCGTCAATAGGTGTGTGAGGGTCGAGGGCATCCCACTCCACACCGTACAGAGTTTACAAGAAATATATGCATATTATAACACATTTTATACATTTTACCATCAATAGCTTTTACATTACAATATAAACAATATTTGTTAATAAAAAGTTGACAATACAAAATTTCTAAGGTCCCATATCACAACTACTGGAAAAGGGTAACAATAGTTCCCATTCTTTACTTTTACGCAAATCATTAAAATAGTTAATTTCATTTAGTACATGGCAATGCAAGGACAGGTACGATTTTGCTGCTTTAAGAGTGGGTCTAGTTTGGTTCATTTTACAATTATAAATAAACATTTTGATCAAAACAAATGTTAAGTTTAAGGGTCCATTTGTATTTGCATTTCCCAGTATAAAGGAAGGCATATTAAGAAAGTTCGAAAAATGATTACATCCAGAAAAAAATTCTGTTATTAACTGATTGACATGTTTACATTCCCAAAATATATGTTGAATAGTTTCACATTCAGTTTGACAGAAGGTACAGTTGGCTGAAGTGGCATAACCAATTTTAAATAAGAAGGAGTTTGTACCTATGATTCTATGTACAATTCTATATTGAAACCACTGTAAATTGGTATCCTGTGTAATACGAAAAGGCATATCTAAAATATGTCGCCATTCTTTTGTTTCAATAGAATTAAAAATGTTCGACCATTTATCTATACACACTGGCGAAGACTCATTTTTGCTAATTATATCATACATAGGTTTTGTACCTTTTGTGTTTTCTAAGATGGACCTTAGGCTAGTGGGAATAAACGGCTTCATAAAGTAAGTATCATAAGAGCTTCTAAGCTTCATGTATCTTGCAACTGCGTTAATAATTCCTAGGAAAAATAAGTAGTTTGGATGGAAGTTATATACTTTGCAGAAATCATCATAACTATAAAAGGTTAAAAGTTCAGCATTGTGCATCAAGTCCCAACAAAATGAACGCCTTTTTCAAACCATGATTTAAAAAATACACTTTTGTTACCAATTGTTATGTCTGGGTTATAGAATATTGGATTTTGTAGCAAAAGCTGATTTTTAAGTGGTTCTTTTCTACAAAGTTCAGCAAATGATTTCAATGTATCTTTCCAAAATTCATTTTGTATCTTGTTAATTAAGTTTTCAGGATAGTCACTGCCACAGTTGTATAATTTTTGAAGATCAATCATTAAATTAACAATATTTATCCATTTTCCATTCCCAGTGACAATTCTACGGATCCATGAGCACTTCAGAGAGCTAACAAAGGAAAACAAATCAATCATCTTTAAACCTCCTTCAGTATATTCCTTTATTAAAATAGTTTTGCTAATTCGTGGTTTACCATTCCACACAAAATTAAAAAATAATTCATTGATCTCTGTTAACAAATTTTGTGGTGGATTAGGCAAGGAAAGAAAGAGATGATTTAACACCGGCAATGCTAAAGTTTTGATTACTTGAATTCTTCCTATCGGTGTTAAAATCCTTCTGGTCCAGTTTTTTAATAAGGCTTTTATTTTAACTATTTTGTCAGCATAATTTAGTTCTACCATTTTTTTAAGGTCAATGTGGAATGTTAAGCCAAGCATGTCAAATGTTTGTTGGTTCCAATTTAATTTCCATCTTGTTTTAATACTTTCGGAGCTAAACTTATTTTTACCTATCCAGACTACTTTCGTTTTGTCGAAATTAACTTTTAACCCTGAGTAGTGTGTGAAGTGTGACAATACATCTAAAGTTTCATTGAGAGATGCTGCAGAGCCATCCAGGAGTATCGAAGTGTCGTCGGCAAATTGTGACAATTTATATTCTATGTCATTAATTTTGATTCCCTTAATCTTAGGATTAGACCTTATTTTATTAGACAATATTTCAGCGCATAGTATAAAAATGTAGCAACTGAGCGGATCCCCTTGTCTGCAGCCACGTTGTATTGGAAAAAAATCTGATAAAAACCCACACTGCGTGACCGCCGATACTCCGTCTTTATACAATACATTAAACCATTTTATTATATCAGGACCGAAATTAAACCATGATAGAGTCCGATTAACAAATGCCCATGACAAAGAGTCAAAGGCCTTTTCAAAATCTATTAGCAACAGCAGACCCGGGATTTCATTTTCATCTGTGTAATTAAGTATATCGTAAATGAGTCTGGTGTTCTCTCCTATGAACCTACCCTTGATAAATCCAGTTTGGTCATTGTTTATTAGTTTATCTATATACAGTTTCAACCTGTTTGCTATGCATCCAGAACCGATTTTATATACAGTATTTAGTAACGTTATTGGCCGCCAGTTCTGTAAAAATTGTCTAGGTTTGTCACCTTTTGGAATGCAGGTAATTATACCTTGTGTTTGAGTAACGGATAAATTTCCACTTGTAAATGCATGATTTAAAGCTCTGCAAACGAAGGTGCCCAATTTTGGCCAAAATGCCTTAAAAAAGTCATTTGTAAAACCGGATGAACCTGGGCTTTTATTATTTGCCATGTTTTTTAAAACAATAGAAGCCTCATTTAATGTGATTGGCCCTTCTAAATTATTTAACTGTTCACTTGACAGTTTGGGTATTTCTATGTCATTTGCATAACTATTTAAATCTTCATCGTACACGTTTACCTTTTGAGACTGGTATAGTTTTTTATAGAAAAAGGCAGTTTCTTTTAAAATGTCAGATCGGTTATCTAGTACAATTCCATTATCATTAATTAAGTTGGTCATAGTTTTTGTCGTATAATTGTATTTTTCAAGGTTACAGAATAGTTTCGAGGGTTTTTCACCATTTTGAACCCATTCAGCTCTCGACCTAATAACGGACCCTTTTAATTTTTCATCATATATATTTTTAAGTTCAGCTTTTAAATTATTAATATATTGAACATTATCATCTGTGAGAGTTTTTTCTAGTTCTTCGATTTCGAGTTTAAGTTTCTTTTCACGATTGTTAGTCGATTTCTTCTTATAGGAAGTGTAAGATATAGCTTTGCCCCTTATTTCCATAAGTAAAGTATCGAGAAAAAGTTGATCATCAATCGTGAATTGTATGTCTTGATCTTTTATATCAGACATGTTATCAAAATTATAAATGGGGACCATATATTGTTGTTTAATTTCGTTTATTTTTTTATTAATAGTGTTTAAGTAGACGATATCACCTAACAGATTATTATTATGCTTCCATAGACCTTTGCCATGGCTAAAATTAGTAAATTGTAAAGACATGATTACAATTGAGTGATCGGATTGGAAACTTGGTAGAATGTTTACATCGACGAATGCTGGTAATAAAAGCGGTGATAAAAGGAAAAAATCAAGCCTAGCTTGTTGTATGGG
Source organism: Congeria kusceri (assembly GCA_027627225.1). NCBI lineage: Eukaryota > Metazoa > Mollusca > Bivalvia > Myida > Dreissenidae > Congeria > Congeria kusceri. The sequence goes on from CM051039.1 coordinate 13,949,064, forward strand.
GTTTGTTCGTCTCCATGTGTATCGTTTCGAAACAGGGTAGTTAACTCTGAAAGGGTCGGAAAGATTGCGTTCTTCAATATGCTTTATAACAGTTTGTCTTGCATTTTTATTATTCACTGTTTTATAATTATCGTAATCCAGATTTGGGTCTAATACTAAATTAAAGTCTCCACAAATCAAGAAAGAATCATTACTAATTGTGTCAATTTTCTGGAAGATATTGTTAAAAAAGTCCGGGATATCAGTGTTTGGCCCATAGATAGTAACAATGGTAATTCTGGTTTCACCGAGATTTAAATCAAGCAGAATAAAGTTTCCTTGGTCATCATAATAAACGTTATGTATTTTGTACTCAAGTTTCTTTGAAAGGAAAATTGCAACACCGCGGGAATTAGAAGAGCCATAACTCATAAAGCATTCTGCCCCCCATTCTGAGTAAATAGTTTTATATTGGTCGCAAACAAAATGTGTATCTTGAAGACACAATATGTCACAATTTGTATCTTTTAAATATTGAAATACTTGTAATCTTTTCTTTATGCCCTGGATGCCTCTGCAGTTTAAAGATAATATTTTAAGGGAACACATTAACGAAAAGCATGAAATAGGTAATTATAGTGATATGTAAAAGCAGGTACATCGGTTTGAACGCAATAAGCATGATCTCCATATAAGGAACGGAAGCAACAAAAAAGTATAAACAATAAACAAACAAACATAAAAGAATACTGACTACTTTGACAGACAACCTAAGAATGGATTTCCTCTATAAACACTTAAAAGGAAGTTAATCATCGTGCATTAATATATTGGCATATATATGCAATTGGAAATATATCAGGTTTAGATACAAAAATGTCTCAATAGACCAAAAATTTAAGAAATGTAGCAGTTGTATACACTTCTATTCAGGATAAATTATGAAAAAAATCTCTATATTTACTCATAAAACCTTCATTTATCATTTAATTTATTGAAAGCTGGGAAAAAAAAAAAAAAAAAAACTAGTATTAGAACGTGTTGTATTTGATAACGTTCTAGAAAAAAAAGGCTACTATTGCTATAATATTGTAGTATGCAGTGCCCTGGAACAGTTTCTTATAAATCTTATCATATTAATATTTATTAACTGAACAGAGAATAAAATTGGAACATGTTGTGCATTGTAATAATTTCTTATAAATGTATCTTATAAAAACAAGAATTTCAAATATGCATATACATTTCTTGTATGGAGAAGAACAACATTTCATTTGTGTTATTGTTAACATTTAAAAATTAATGAACTCTAAAGACGAGTGTCAATTTAGTTTTAATTACCGGATCTGATCCCATTTATATAGTTTTACCAAGATGACGCGAACTAATAATTAAAATGTTTGCAATTTAAATAAGGAAAAACATCAATTCAACTGCATTACTGTTTCATTTTTAACACAAGCTAACGAGTTCACTTCCAGTAATTTCTTCGCAAGTGAAAGAAAATTGCAACCCAAATGAAGATTCAAGTGTTACCAGGTTATGAACTTTGCAGATATGTATTAAGTATGAATGTTATTTAATTAAAAGGCTTGTCGAAAAAAACAATATGTGTGGATCCCCATGGAAATGCATCTTCCAACAGAAGAAACATATGGAGATACTACAAATTGCTAAATATTTAAATTACTAAAGCGTTTTCCGTATTTGCCCTCTTTAGCGAAAACGAAAAAAGAGAAGCAGTTTAGGAACTAAAAAATATATAACATCAAGAAATATATTTTAAGAGAGGATTGGAAAACATTACAATGATTTTATATTGTATATATTATACACAATTATGTTTCGCTAAAATATATTTTAAAAGAGGATTAGAAAACATTACAATGATTTTATATTGTATATATTATACACAATTATGTTTCGCTAAGATGATCTTATACATATCTTTTGCACTGTCTTATACATGTCAATAAATGTATTATATAGAGTTCGTTTAGGAAAAAGAAATAGTATTTATATGTGATGCAAACTTATGTCTAATTTGAATTTTTGTTCATTGACCTTCATGTTTAACATACAACAATACTTCCAACAAATAAAGGCATTGAGATTCAAACAACATGCAACAACAAATTAATTAATGCTTCCGTTTTGCCCTTTTTAACGAAAACGGTGGAAGGCACTGTATTTGACGAATTTTTGCAAGGAAAGTGTAGCCAGGACGTATACTATAAAAGAAATAATTGCATAGTAGGAAAGGAATAACTGAAGATAAAGCACGGCTATCACTTTTCGTACATGTACACATATCTGATAATTCTATATATACTTATTGTTGTTTACAACTAATGTACAATATAAAATATACACTAATCTACACATTTTGAAAATGTACTACATATAGTGAAACACATATATGATATTTCTATGCATACTAATTTTTTGTTTACAATTAATTTACACTATATAATATCAAGTAATTAATACACTATGTATATATAGTGATCTATATTTATTATTATTGTTTTATCACTAATTATATTTATTATTATTGTTTTATCACTAATTTATTGTTAACAATTAAATTACACATATAATATACACTAATAAATACATTATGTATAATGTTGTTGTTGTTGTATACAAAAGGATCTATATTTATTATTATTGTATTTATCACTATCAAATATTAAATATATTTAATGTAAAACATATATGATATTTATATGCATACTAGTTTATTGTTTACAATTAATGTACACTATATAATATGGACTAATGGAAACACTATATGTATGAAGTGATCGATATTTATTATTATCAAATTTATTACTACTTATTTTTACATTTCATCTTAATTTACAAGACAAACGTTGATTTTGTTAACCACTTTACTGATTATTATATTTATTACTATCAAATCAATATTTATTTTACAACTTATTTTACAATTCATCCTTATTTTAAGACGAGCGTTAATTTTGTGAACCTGTTAAACTTAATCACAAAATTGTGATTATATGAGAACCGTTTTAACTACATCCATTTTACCAGATTTGTCACGCATGATAGCACCGTTCAAATTATACAAAAATCTATACTGTCCAATGATAGATAATGAAAACACTGATCGCCGTTACTTCGCAGGTCGTTTTGGCCAGGGCAGGTCTAACCAGGTCTGATAGTCCTCAAAGTCGACACGGGTCACCTGTTCCTGTGCATTTCTGTAGAGGATAACCCCATTACGAGTCCATACACTGGCAACTTCGTCAGTCATTTTGCGTTTGACACTCATAAAGACCTCCAAATTCAGAGGTGTGAGGTCTTCTCTAATAAATATACCTGCTTGGCGGAGAATACGACCTTGTCTGAGTACTGTGTTACGAAGTAACCTGGACTGAAAGCGTACAATAATGTCCTTCTTTCCTTCTGGTCCTTTCTTTAAACGATGGGCAATATCGATTTCGCTTGTGGCTATCTGGCAGCCCAGTGTGCTGTTCAAAGTTTCTACCATATATTTGGTAGTTTCTTCAGCTGTTTCAAATCGCTTGAATTGTTTTTTGCCTTCTACAAGTTCTTCGATATGCGATATTCCGCTGATTATGATATTGTTACTTCGGCTATATTGGTTTGCCTCATTTTCAATTTTCCTCCTTTCCGTTTCGTGCTGGACAACAGAATCAGCTAGTTTGGAATTAACTTCTTCTTGATCCGCAAGTTTTTTGTTCAGGTCTTTAATTTCATGTTTCAGTCTATCATTCTCAACTTCGCGTTCAAAGATTCTTGATTCCAGCACTTCGATTTGCTTTGAAAGTGTCTTCACGATTTCATCTTTGATACCCGATAATAATTCTTTCATGGTATCTCTCATTCGTGTGTCGTCCTTTTCTATTAGTTGTTTAATTTTCGTATTTATTTGTTCAATGGACCTATCAACGGTTGATGCGACATTTGCCAACTTGTTGTTGATGTCTTTAAGTTGAGTTCTTATGTCATTTATTTCAGAGGAAACGTTACTTTCTGGTTTCCAATTTGTCTTTCCAACTTTCGACATTTTTGCCTTTCGACTTTTGTGAGTTTCGTGAGTTTCGGATTTTTGCTCGTTCTGTGAAGGTGATGTTGGCAATTCAATTTCACTGATGCTACCAGTAGAGTTTATATCCTTTTTACGTTTCTTTTCTTCAGCAGACATCGTGTGAATCACCTTATTAGTTTTGCACAGTATACTTCAGTTCGTCGAGCGTGGGTGACCTTCACATTGAACCGTTACACATGAGGTTAGAAACTGTACAACCCAGGTAACATCAGGTATAATCAATATGGCCGCGCCCAATACATTTATATTGAAAAAGTTACCGTATCATAAATGCTTTATTTCAAATCCATGCCAAGCTGTCTTTCCTGGTACGTTACATCATTAATCCCGGGTTGCACAGACACAAAAATTGCACTGTTGCAGAATGTTTTTATGGCTTTATTTTAATAAATAATCATTTATTTTGACGAGCGCTCAAAAAGCCGTCATTACTCGCTGGTTCCCGGTTCCCCCCCCTTATTTTCTTTTTGTTGCGAACGTCTTGAACAACAACTTCCTTCCAGTTCCATTCCATTTCAAGACACTTGAATCTGATGCCAGCGGGTTATTCTTTGTGGATAGACTTTCTTTGGTCAACCAACAGAGCATAGAAATAAACTTTTATATAAATGTCCGATGAAAAGAAATGAAAAAAAGTAATCAAAGGCTACATCTATTATTTTAACGACGATCGAAACATTTTAGGATTTATTTCACATTCTGTCCTCCACCCACAACTATCCGAGTAAGTCGTAGAAAATTGAAAAGAGATCAATCTCACCGTTTCCATTCGAGGCAAATATTCCATACACTTTGTATTTTAATGCTATTTAATATAATCGATCCAAAACACAGAAACACTAAATATTTATTCCGATTTCATGTATTTTAAACTGCAAAACACTCGCGTTGTGGTTTGACTACATTGTGTAAACTTACAACTCAAAATGAATGACGTAGTTGGTGTGACGTAATGTAGCTCTTTAAGTCAATATAATTAAGGATTGACTTTAATTTTGGTTGCGTTCATGCGATTATGAACGCAGTGGTCAAACTGGCAAATCCATGATGCGCGCTACGTCATTTTCGTGTTATACTGACATCAGCAAATAAGATTTATTAATATTTTACTTTCGCTTTTTTATAAAGGTGATTAAGAAATAGAGAACTCTTTTTTCCGGGTAGTACGCATACATACAAGCGAGTTATTAGGTTCGAGGCCCGTCTATAATTGTTTTTTTAATTTAAACCAATGCAATTTTAGTGTTTGGTGTTTTTTAATTTAATTGAATAGAAATCAGGATAAATAGAATACACGGTAGGTGCCGGGAAGGAGAAAGTTTATCCAGTTCGGCCTGAAAACAAAAAAGGGCTAGCTAAAGCTCGCCCTATTTTCATTTTCTAAGCCTCACCGGATAAACTTTCTCCATCCCGGCACCAACCATGTATTCTCTATTTATTTTTGAAAATGTTATTGTCGACCTACCGTCGATACGCGCCTGTAAAGCCTTTTTGTACACAATTTCTAGTAATCCGTCTTATGGTAAAGGTCTGTGACGCGAACGATATTTTTTACGGTAAAGGTCTGTGACGCGAACGATATTTTTTACGATAAAGGTCTGTGATGTGAACGATATTCCTTATGGTAAATGTATGTTATGCGAACGATATTTCTTATGGTAAAGGTCTGTGACGAGAACGATATTTCTTATGGTAAAGGTCTGTGACGCAAACGGTATTTCTTATGGTAAGGTCTGTGACGCAAACGATATTTCTTATGGTAAAGGTATGTGACGCAAACGATATTTCTTTGGTAACGGTCTGTTCCGCAAACGATATTTCTTATGGTATGTGACGTAAACAATATTGCTTATGGTAAAGGTCTATGACGCGAACAATATTTATAGATTGCAACGGCGTGATGAATTCATTTTAAGTCAAGTGTAGTAAAAGGTTTATTAGCAAATTCAAAAAGAACATGGCAAATACATACAGCATAATGTACGAAGATGACACGATACAAAGTGAGTGAGAAAAATTCATATCCTATATTGAAAAAAGTAAAATTCGCTTACGCAGATTTTGTTAATTTACATGTTATTTTTTCGATGTAAAATTTATATATTCAAGCCTGAAAATATGAGAAATATGAGAATATATATATCTCTAGTGTCCTCGCCCAAGGCCCGTATGTTACAAATTTCTTATTGCATGAAATATGAAGAAAAAAACAGTCTAGCTAACATAAATGCACAAAATAAAAAGAACACAGTTCAATAACATCGACCAATATACATGTACTCATAGGGACTGCAGAACACGCAGCGACTTCGAAATTTTTCAAACTTTTAAAACTGAATCCATCATTTTCCAAGAAAAATACACAATTTACTAAGAGCAATGTAGCATTTAATAATAGTTGTTAAAATCATTTTCAGTACAAAATATAATCATATACATATCGAAGCCCATATTGGACCTATATGTGTATCTCATATAGGACCCACATTGGGTCCATATGGGACCCAAATAGGTCCTATATAGCAACCCATCTGGGACCCATACCAAACAGTTTGCAAAATCCCATTTGGCCCCATATGGGTTGCCCATACAGGACCCATATCGAAGCCCATATTGGACCTATATGGGTAGTCCATATGGGACACACTTTGGGTCCACATGTGACACACATAGGTCCCATATTGCAACCCATCTGGGACCCATACAAAAACAGTTTGTAAAATCCCATTTGACCCCATGTGGCTTGCCCATACGGACCCATATGGTAGCTCATATTGGACCCATATGGGTCCCATATCTCCTTGCTGGCTGGGACCACAAAACACAGTATTGCGGTCACTAAAGATTTTGCAGATTCTGGGATTTTCTGCGCTCGATTTATAGCTTTGATAGACAGCCAACACAGAATAACCAGAATTAAGCCAGTTCTTTTTCTTTTGTAGCTGTAAAGATATCGGCGTTACTAATGGATCCTTCTATGCCTTCTTCTGTTGATGTGCGATTGTTCACTTCAAAACCGTCTTCAAGTTCATTGTTTGACATCTGAAATATATTTTTATGAACTATATAGTAACGTTTTGCAAGATGCAAATCAAGATACATGTACATAGATCTTACGCATTTGCATCATCATCATCATCATCATCATCATCATCATCATCATAATTACGTTAATGATCAGAATGATGGTGATGCTGATGATGCGGCTGTTTATGCTGCTGATGATGATGAAGACGACGACGAAGATGATGATTATAAATATGAATATGATGATGATGAGGAGGAGGAGGAGGAGGAGGAGGAGGATGACGTCGACAAAGACGACAAAGACGCCAATGACGGTGTTTTTATATTTATTATTATTATTATTATTATTTAACATATATTGTTTATTTTTTTAGTTTTAATTGCCTATTAGAAAATGAGAAGTGCACCTTGAGTTTCTAAACAATACACTGCTTTTCTTCTCACACGTATTTTTTTCCAACGGAATTCGCGGTGCAATATAAACCTTCCCCCGTGAAGATGCAGATCTTGGCGCATTTGTTTGCTTTTTCTATCTATACAGAACTGCTTTTTTCTGAAATAAAAAAAAAATTAAATTGGCGTAATTTCTTTAATATTGACCAAACTGTAATACAATGCGCATTCTACCATGTCACGCGCAGTTTTTTATCGACAAAAAAAATCCGTTGTTAAATTGTCAATAAACAACTCGAAGAAGAAGTTCCAAAACTGTAACATTTAGTTCGCATTTTTATTGCATAATAATTTGTTAGGTCATGTTAGAAGCAACTCTTTGCCGTTCTGATGGGTGGCTATTAAACAACTCGGGCTAACGACCCCGTGGTTTAATTCTTACGCATCAGAAACTTAAAATCGTTGTTTGTATACAGATAAACAACTCAAAATCGAAAATTATTTCTTAAACACATAGTCTGTCGTAACACCACTTTAAAAAGACTATGATGTAACGGTCAGATCACCCGGTTCTGCCGTAAAAAAGATGCTTATTACATAATTGTGCGCAAGATAGTATGTGCGCATAGTTATACACTATTAACATGTATCGAATTATGCTAATCATATTGTTATTCTCTATAGAGCAATGTGGAAATTATTTTCGATAACAGGGCGAGTACAATGAAAACGCACGTGGTTTGGTTGATAGAAACTGTATTTTGAATAAAATGGTTTTTTAGTTTATATGGTGGGATACTATTCACGCGAAAATTGTATTCAAACTAAGCCAGTCATTATACTGATTGTTTCTAATAAAAAAAATTGAAAAATAAATATCCCAAATATGCATCTTACATTTCACAACAAGAAATAAATATCACAAATATGGATCTTACATTTCACAACAAGAAATAAATATCACAAATATGCATCTTACATTTCACAACAAGAAATAAATATCACAAATATGCATCTTACATTTCACAACAAGAAGCAAAGGAGTATACAACACGAGCAAAAATTGTGAATAAAAAAGAGCATGCCAAAGACTTTATAACATACATTGTCAACCAAAATCACAAAGAACATTAAAGAAGATAAATTATTATATTAAAAGACTCTACCAGTTCCCACGAACTCGTTGTTGTTGTTTTTGCATAGATGCAAAGGCTATTTTGTAACTATGTTTTTTTAAGGCATTGAATTGTTGGAATTACCATTTAACGTTTATAGAGGTATATAAAGCGTTTTATTTCAAGGCGAATATATAATATATTCCAGACAGTTGCAATTTGGTCCCAATAAAAAAGGTTGTACAATCAAAAACAAAATAATAATCAATGCTTTTTACAACAGTTTCTAATAAATGTTCACGACCACTGTCTATGTTGTTAATATCTCGTACGTATATATTATACATGAGTGGAAGTTAAATAAAATATGTTAATTTCATGTGTATATTTGTTGTTGTCGTTGTTTAATAAATATATTTTGCCAACCTCATAATTTAATAATTTTCCTTTAAGGATAAATCTATTATTACCTATAATTTCACAAAAATACACAAAAGATTGCCACCGTATTCCATCTACTAAATTCCGAAGCTCAAATATAGTTTGCACG